>JAUMJJ010001156.1:0-22987 GCA_033556795.1 Tapera naevia | reverse complement strand
GTTTTCTTTCGATTTTGTGTCTTCTTTATAAAATTCCGTTGTTGTTGGGTTTTGTTCGATCGCGGCCGCGAGACCGGACACAATAAAGGAACTGTACAGAGCCCTCCTGTGACCCCCCCTCTGTGACCCCCCCCCCCTTTGTGACCCCCCCCCTCCCCCCCGAAAGCCCCCAAACCCCCTTGGCACTCCCAACACCCCGGCACCCCCAAATTCCTCTCCCCCACCCCCCCCCCCAAACCCCTTGGTATGTCCAAGCCCCCCCAAATCCATTCTTGGTACCACCCAGACCCCCCAAACCCCACATGGCACACCCAGACCCCCCCCAATCCCCTCTTGGTACCACCCAGACCCCCCCCAAATCCCCTCTTGGTACCATCCAGAGCATCCCCCCTCCCCCATCCCCACTTGGTACCCTCCAGACCCCCGCCAATCCCTCTTGGTACCACCCAGAGCATCCCCCCCCCAATCCCCTCTTGGTACCACCCAGACCCCCCCCCAATCCCCACTTGGTACCACCCAGACCCCCCAAACCCCACATGGTACCATCCAGACCCCCCCAAAATCCCCTCTTGGTACCACTCAGACCCCCCCCATCCCCACTTGGTACCACCCCAGACCCCCCAAACCCCACATGGCACCACCCAGACCCCCCCAATCCCCTCTTGGTACCACCCAGACCCCCCCCAAATCCCTCTTGGTACCATCCAGAGCATCCCCCCCTCCCCCATCCCCACTTGGTACCCTCCAGACCCCCGCCAATCCCCTCTTGGTACCACCCAGAGCATCCCCCCCCAATCCCTCTTGGTACCACCCAGACCCCCCCCAATCCCCACTTGGTACCACCCAGACCCCCCCAAACCCCACATGGTACCACCCAGACCCCCCCAAAATCCCCTCTTGGTACCACTCAGACCCCCCCCAATCCCCACTTGGTACCACCCAGACCCCCCCCCAAACCCCACTTGGTACCACCCAGACCCCCCAATCCCCTCTTGGTACCATCCAGAGCATCCCCCCCCCAAATCCCCTTTTGGTACCACCCAGAGCATCCCCCCCCCCCCAATCCCCTCTTGGTACCACCCAGCCCCCCCCAACCCCTCTTGGTACCACCCAGACCCCCCAAACCCCACTTGGTACCACCCAGACCCCCCCCAATCCCCACTTGGTACCACCCAGACCCCCCCCAAATCCCCTCTTCGTACCACCCAGACCCTCCCCCCCCCCCCTCCAAATCCCCTCTTGGTACCATCCAGAGCATCCCCCCTCCCCCATCCCCACTTGGTACCCTCCAGACCCCCCCAAATCCCCTCTTGGTACCACCCAGAGCATCCCCCCCCCCCCCAAATCCCTCTTGGCACCACCCAGACCCCCCCAAATCCCCTCTTGGTACCACCCAGACCCCCCCAATCCCCTCTTGGTACCACTCCCCCCCCCCCAAACCCCTCTTGGTACATCCCATCCCCCCCCCCCCCCCCGTTGGTTTCTCCCGTTTCCAATATGGCGGCTCCCCCGCCCCTCCCTCCCCGGCGGCTCCGGAAGGGGAGGGGTTGCTGGGGGGGGGGGTTGGGAGTGGGCGTGGCCTCGCGGCGATTGGCTCGCGCCACCCGCGCGGACGGCGCTGATTGGCTGAGGCGGCCGGAAGAGGCGGGGACTGAGAGGGGGCGGGGACTGAGGGGAGGGGGAGGGAGAAGAGAGAGGGGAGAGAGAGCGGAGAGAGCGGAGGTGAGGGGGGGGCGGGGGGGGGCTGGGGGGGTCCTGGGGGTCAATTGGGGTCAATTGGGGTCTGGGGGGGTCATGAGGGGGGAGGGGGAGGGGTCAGGGGGATCCTGAGGGGTTTGGGGGGGTCCTGCGGGGGGAGGGGGGAGGGATGAGGGGGAGGGGAGGAAAGGGGGGGGGCGGGGGAGGGGAGGGGATCCTGAGGGGTTTGGGGGGGTCCTGGGGGTCAATTGGGGTCAATTGGGGTCTGGGGGGTCCTGAGGGGGGAGGGGAGGAAAGGGGGGGGGCGGGGGAGGGGAGGGGATCCTGAGGGGTTTGGGGGGGTTTGGGGGGGTCAATTGGGGTCAATTGGGGTCTGGGGGGTCCTGAGGGGGGAGGGGGGAGGGATGAGGGGGAGGGGAGGAAAGGGGGGGCCGGGGGGAGGGGAGGGGATCCTGAGGGGTTTGGGGGGGTCCTGGGGGTCAATTGGGGTCAATTGGGGTCTGGGGGGGTCATGAGGGGTTTGGGGGGGTCAATTCGGGTCAATTCGGGTCTGGGGGGGTCCTGAGGGGGGAGGGGGGAGGGGGAGGGGAGGAAAGGAAAGGGGGGGCCGGGGGGAGGGGATCCTGAGGGGTTTGGGGGGGTTTGGGGGTCAATTGGGGTCTGGGGGGGTCCTGAGGGGGGAGGGGGAGGGGTCAGGGGGATCCTGAGGGGTCCTGGGGGGTCAATTGGGGTCAATTGGGGTCCTGAGGGGGGAGGGGGGGGGGAGAGGGGAGGAAATGGGGGGGGGGGGGGCAGGAGGAGGGGGAGGGGATCCTGAGGGGTTTGGGGGGGTCCTGGGGGTCAATTGGGGTCAATTGGGGTCTGGGGGGGGGAGGGGGAGGGATGAGGGGGAGGGGAGGAAAGGAAAGGGGGGGGCAGGCAGGGGGAGGGGGAGGGGTCAGGATGATCCTGAGGGGTTTGGGGGGGGTCCTGGGGGTCAATTGGGGTCAATTGGGGTCTGGGGGGGTCCTGGGGGTTTAATTGGGGTCTGGGGGGGTCCTGAGGGGGGAGGGGGATCCTTGAGTGGGGGAGGGGGTGGGGGGGGTTCAGGTGACCCTGAGGAAGTATTTGGGGCCTTTGGGTGTCCTTAAGGAAGGTTTTGGGGGTTCAGGTGACCCTGAGGTGATATTTGGGGGTTTTGGGTGACCCTGAGGGGATATTTGGGGGTTCAGGTGACCCTGAGGAAGGATTTGGGGCCTTTGGGTGACCCTGAGGGGATTTTTGGGGCCTTTGGGTGACCCTGAGGGGATATTTGGGGCTTTTGGGTGTCCTTAAGGAAGGTTTTGGGGGTTCAGGTGACCCTGAGGGGATATTTGGGACCTTTGGGTGACCCTGAGGGGGTATTTGGGGGTTCAGGTGACCCTGAGGAAGGATTTGTGGCTTTTGGGTGGCCTTAAGGAAGGTTTTTAGGGGTTCAGGTGACCCTGAGGGGATATTTGGGGGTTCAGGTGACCCTGAGGAAGGATTTGGGACCTTTGGGTGACCCTGAGGTGATATTTGGGGGTCTGGGGTGTCCTTAAGGAAGGTTTTGGGGGTTCAGGTGACCCTGAGGAGATATTTGGGTCCTTTGGGTGACCCTGAGGTGATATTTGGGGGTTTTGGGTGTCCTTAAGGAAGGTTTTGGGGGTTCAGGTGACCCTGAGGTGATATTTGGGGGTTTTGGGTGACCCTGAGGGGATATTTGGGGGTTCAGGTGACCCTGAGGGGATATTTGGGACCTTTGGGTGACCCTGAGGTGATATTTGGGGGTTTGGGGTGTCCTTAAGGAAGGTTTTGGGGGTTCTGGGTGACCCTGAGGAGATATTTGGGACCTTTGGGTGACCCAGAGGGGATATTTGGGGGTTTGGGGTGTCCTTAAGGAAGGTTTTGGGGGTTCAGGCGACCCTGAGGGGATATTTGGGGGTTCAGGTGACCCTGAGGGGATTTTTGGGGCCTTTGGGTGACCCTGAGGGGATATTTGGGGGTTCAGGTGACCCTGATGGGATTTTTGGGGCCTTTGGGTGACCCTGAGGGGGTATTTGGGGGTTTGGGGTGACCCTGAGGAAGGATTTGTGGCTTTTGGGTGGCCTTAAGGAAGGTTTTTAGGGGTTCAGGTGACCCTGAGGGGATATTTGGGGGTTCAGGTGACCCTGAGGAAGGATTTGGGGCCTTTGGGTGACCCTGAGGGGATTTTTGGGGCCTTTGGGTGACCCTGAGGGGATATTTGGGGCTTTTGGGTGTCCTTAAGGAAGGTTTTGGGGGTTCAGGTGACCCTGAGGGGATATTTGGGACCTTTGGGTGACCCTGAGGGGATATTTGGGGCCTTTGGGTGACCCTGAGGGGGTATTTGGGGGTTCAGGTGACCCTGAGGAAGGATTTGTGGCTTTTGGGTGACCCTGAGGGGATATTTGGGGGTTTGGGGTGTCCTTAAGGAAGGGTTTGGGGGTTCAGGTGACCCTGAGGAGATATTTGGGGCCTTTGGGTGACCCTGAGGTGATATTTGGGGGTTTGGGGTGTCCTTAAGGAAGGTTTTGGGGGTTCAGGTGACCCTGAGGAGATATTTGGGGCCTTTGGGTGACCCTGAGGGGATATTTGGGGGTTCAGGTGACCCTGAGGAAGGATTTGGGGCCTTTGGGTGTCCTTAAGGAAGGTTTTGGGGGTTCAGGTGACCCTGAGGAGATATTTGGGGGTTCAGGTGACCCTGAGGAAGGATTTGGGACCTTTGGGTGACCCTGAGGGGATATTTGGGGGTTCAGGTGACCCTGAGGAAGGATTTGGGGGTTTGGGTGACCTAGAGGGGATATTTGGGGGTTCAGGTGACCCTGAGGAAGGATTTGTGGCTTTTGGGTGGCCTTAAGGAAGGTTTTGGGGGTTTTGGTGACCCTGAGGTGATATTTGGGGGTTTGGGGTGACCCTGAGGAAGGATTTGTGGCTTTTGGGTGACCCTGAGGGGATTTTTGGGGGTTTGGGGTGTCCTTAAGGAAGGTTTTGGGGGTTCAGGTGACCCTGAGGGGATATTTGGGACCTTTGGGTGACCCTGAGGTGATATTTGGGGGTTTGGGGTGTCCTTAAGGAAGGTTTTGGGGGTTCAGGTGACCCTGAGGAGATATTTGGGGCCTTTGGGTGACCCTGAGGGGATATTTGGGGGTTCAGGTGACCCTGAGGAAGGATTTGGGGCCTTTGGGTGTCCTTAAGGAAGGTTTTGGGGGTTCAGGTGACCCTGAGGGGATTTTTGGGGGTTCAGGTGACCCTGAGGAAGGATTTGGGGCCTTTGGGTGACCCTGAGGGGATATTTGGGGGTTTGGGGTGACCCTGAGGAAGGATTTGGGACCTTTGGGTGACCCTGAGGAAGGATTTGTGGCTTTTGGGTGTCCTTAAGGAAGGATTTGGGGGTTCAGGTGACCCTGAGGAGATATTTGGGGGTTCAGGTGACCCTGAGGAGATATTTGGGACCTTTGGGTGACCCTGAGGAAGGATTTGGGGGTTTGGGTGACCCTGAGGGGATATTTGGGGGTTCAGGTGACCCTGAGGAAGGATTTGTGGCTTTTGGGTGACCCTGAGGGGATATTTGGGGGTTTTGGGTGTCCTTAAGGAAGGGTTTGGGGGTTCAGGTGACCCTGAGGGGATTTTTGGTACCTTTGGGTGACCCTGAGGTGATATTTGGGGGTTTGGGGTGTCCTTAAGGAAGGTTTTGGGGGTTCAGGTGACCCTGAGGGGATATTTGGGACCTTTGGGTGACCCTGAGGTGATATTTGGGGGTTTGGGGTGTCCTTAAGGAAGGATTTGGGGGTTTGGGTGACCCAGAGGGGATATTTGGGGGTTCAGCTGCCCCTGAGGATGGATTTGTGTTCCCGTGGGTGCCCCTCGAGTCCTCATTCCCCCCAAACCCCCCCCTCTCTCCCCTCTCTCCCCCCTCCCACCCCTTCCCACCCCCCCCCCCAGGGGCCGCCATGGCGGAAGCGCCGGGCGAGACGCTGCTGCTGGTGGAACACCGTTACGTCTGCTCCGAGTGCAACCATCTAGAAGGTTCCTTGGAAGACGCCCTCCTCCACCAACAACGCCACCACAGCTCCCCCCGTTACCAACTTCTCGGTTTCTCCTCCCCTTCCGGCGATTTCCAAGCCGTGGCGGTGCCGGAGAACAACCAATACCAATGCTTGGAGTGTGGTCAACTCTTGGTATCTCCAAGTCAACTCTTGGAGCACCAAGAGCTCCACATCAAGCTTTTGGGTGGCCAAGAAGCCGAAGAAGCTCCTCTTCCTCCTCCATCTCCTCTTGGCAAAAGCTTCGGCGCCGCCGCTGCCGCCGCCGCCGCCGCCGCCGCCATCCACTACGAATGCGTCGAGTGCAAAGCCCTCTTCTCCAACCAAGAGGTGTGGTTGGCCCATCGGCAAAGCCACCGCGCCGAACCGGGCCAGAACCAAGCTTTGGTTGATCTGGAACATTCCTACCAGAAGCTGGAGGAAGAAGAAAGCGTAGAAAGTGGCGGCGGCGGCGGCGGCGGCGGTGGCGGCGCCGCCATGGTGCAACTCCTCCTCTACGAGTGTGGGGAGTGCCTGCAGCTCTTCCAAAGTCCCAAGGACTTCTTGGAGCACCAAGCAGCTCATTTGACCCCCTCGAACGGCGACGCCGCGGCCGCCGAAGCGCTGCGCCAGGACGTCAAGGACGAAACGCCGCCGCCGCCGCCGCCGCCGCCGCCATCGGAGCTACGGTGCTCGGAGTGCCCCCAACTCTTCTCTTCCTCCCACCAACTCCAACTCCACCTGAGGTGCCACCGCTTGGGCGCCTTCCAGTGCCCTCTTTGCAGCAAGGTCTTGCCGTCGCCGGCGGCGCTGGAGCAACACCGCGGCGGCCATAGCGGCGAATCCCACTTCCTGTGCCTCGACTGCGGCCTGGCCTTCGACACCGAGGCCGTCCTCGTCACCCACCGCCGCACCCACTCCCCCAACCCCCTGCACCGCTGCTCCTGCGGCAAATCCTTCGTCAACATGACCAAATTCCTCTACCACCGCCGCACCCACGCCGCCAACATGGCGGCGGCGTCGTCGTCGGCGTCGCCGCCACCTCCGCCGCTCGCCCAGGTGACCCCAAGACTTCCAACCCCACCCATCGTGGCTTCCTCCTCCACCCAGGTGACGTCACGGACCTCCCGACCCCATCCGCTCGCCGAAACCGCGACGCAGAACTTCCGGTGCGCGTCTTGCGGCAAAGCTTTCGGCAAAGCGGCGCAGCTGGCGCGTCACCAACGTTTCGTGCACCGCCTGGAACGACGCCACGGCTGCCCGACGTGCGGGAAGATGTTCAAGAAGAAATCTCACGTCCGCAACCACCTCCTGACGCACACGGGCGAACGACCTTTCGGTTGCGGCGAATGCGCCAAGAGCTTCAACTCTCACGCCAACCTCTCGCGGCACCGCCTGACGCACACGGGTGAGAGGCCCTACGAGTGCCAGCTGTGCCGGAAACGCTTCACCCAGTCGTCCACGTTACGCCAACACCTCGCCGTCCACAGCCGCCGCTACCCCTACGCGTGCCAGGAGTGCGGCGTCCGCTTCCACCGACCCTACCGGCTCTTGACGCACCGCTACCGCCATACTGGCGAGTACCCCTATAAATGCCAAGAGTGTGGGCGTTCTTTCCTCTTACGCCGCCTCCTCGACGTCCACCAGTTGGGCCACGCCGGAAGGCAACCGCACGTCTGCGGCGGCTGCGGCGCCGCCTTCGCCACGGCGGCGCGGTTGGGCGAGCACCGGTGCGGCGGGAAAGGCGGACGCGCTTTCGAGTGCCCGACGTGTGGCAAGAAGGTGGCTACGGCCGCCCGGCTGCGGGCGCACGAGAGGGTGCACGGGGAGGGTGGGGAGAGCGGAGGGGACGCCGACGCCGTGGTGATGGCGGCGGAGGAGGAGGCGGCGGCGGCGGCGCCGAAGCGCGGCGCCTGCGCCAAGAGTTTGGAGTGCGGAGATTGCAAGAAGGTCTTCAGCACCGAGACGTCGCTGCAGGTGGGGAGGGGGTGGGATTAGGGGGGTGGGATTAGGGGGGTGGGATTAGGAGGGGGTGGGATTGGGGGATTTGGGATTGGGGGATTTGGGATTGGGGGAACCTGGGATGGGGGGAACCTGGGATTAGGGAGTGTGGGATTGGGGGAACCTGGGATTAGGGGAACCTGGGATTAGGGAGTGTGGGATTGGGGGATTTGAGATTAGGGGGATTTGGGATTGGGGGGTGTGGGATTGGGGGATTTGGGATTGGGGGAACGTGGGATTGGGGGAACGTGGGATTGGGGGAACGTGGGATTGGGGGATTTGGGATTGGGGGAACCTGGGATTAGGGGGTGTGGGATTGGGGGGTGTGGGATTGGGGGGTGTGGGATTGGGGGATATGGGATTGGGGGAACCTGGGATTGGGGGAACATGGGATTGGGGGATTTGGGATTGGGGGAACCTGGGATTAGGGGTTGTGGGATTGGGGGAACCTGGGGTCTGGGGAACCTGGGATTGGGGGAACCTGGTGTCTGGGGAACCTGGGATTGGGGGAACCTGGGATTGGGGGAACCTGGGGTCTGGGGAACCTGGGATTGAGGGAACCTGGGATTGGGGGATGTGGGATTGGGGATTGGGGGATGTGGGATTGGGGGAACCTGGGATTGGGGGATTTGGAATTGGGGGGTGTGGGATTGGGGGGTGTGGGATTGGGGGAACCTGGGGTCTGGGGAACCTGGGATTGGGGGAACCTGGGGTCTGGGGAACCTGGGATTGGGGGAACCTGGGGTCTGGGGAACCTGGGATTGGGGGAACCTGGGATTGGGGGATTTGGAATTGGGGGAACGTGGGATTAGGGGGGGTGGGATTGGGGGAACCTGGGGTCTGGGGAACCTGGGATTGAGGGAACCTGGCATTGGGGGATGTGGGATTGGGGATTGGGGGATGTGGGATTGGGGGAGTGTGGGATTGGGGATTGGGGGATGTGGGATTGGGGGAACCTGGGATTGGGGGATTTGGAATTGGGGGGTGTGGGATTGGGGGGTGTGGGATTGGGGGAACCTGGGGTCTGGGGAACCTGGGATTGGGGGAACCTGGGATTGGGGGAACCTGGGATTAGGGAGTGTGGGATTGGGGGATTTGGGATTGGGGGAACCTGGGATTGGGGGATTTGGGATTGGGGGAACCTGGGATTAGGGGTTGTGGGATTGGGGGAACCTGGGGTCTGGGGAACCTGGTGTCGGGGGAACCTGGTGTCTGGGGAACCTGGGATTGGTGGAATGTGGGATTGGGGGATCCTGGGATTGGGGGAACCTGGGACTGGGGGAACCTGGGGTCTGGGGAACCTGGGATTGAGGGAACCTGGGATTGGGGGATGTGGGATTGGGGGAATGTGGGATTTGGGATTGGGGGAATGTGGGATTGGGGATGTGGGATTAGGGGGGTGTGGGACTGGGGGGTGTGGGATTGGGGGAACCTGGGATTGGGGGAACCTGGGATTAAGGGGTGTGGGATTGGGGGGTGTGGGATTGGGGGGTGTGGGATTGGGGGGACATGGGATTGGGGGACTGTGGGATTGGGGGAACCTGGGGTCTGGGGAACCTGGGATTTAGGGGACCTGGGATTGGGGGAACCTGGGATTGGGGGACGTGGGATTGGGGGAACTTGGAATGGGGGGAATCTGGGATTGGGGGAAACTGGGATTGGGGGAATCTGGGGTCTGGGGGAATCTGGGATTGGGGGAACTGGGATTGGGGGAATCTGGGATTGGGGGAATCTGGGATTGGGGGAATCTGGGATTGGGGGAATCTGGGATTGGGGGAATCTGGGGTCTGGGGGAATCTGGGATTGGGGGAACCTGGGATTGGGGGACGTGGGATTGGGGAACCTGGGATGGGGGAAACGTGGGGTCTGGGGAATCTGGGAACTGGGGAAACTGGGATCTGGAGAATGTGGGATTGGGGGGAATCTGGGATCCTGGGATCTGGGTCCGACCCAGCGGGGGGGGGGGGGAAGGGGCACTGGGGAGCCCCCCCTGGAGTCCTGGGGGCACCTCTGGGCCCCTCATTCCAAGGAGGAGCTTGGGAAGAAGGGAACGAGGCTGGGGAGGGGCTGGAGAACGAGGGCTCCGAGGGCTCGTCCGGCCTCGGGATTCCACGGGTTACGAGTCCACAATTCCAGGATTTAGGATTCCAAAATTCCAGGATTTAGGATTCCACAATTCCAGGATTTAGGATTCCGAAATTCCACGGTTTAGGATTCCAAAATTCCATGGTTTAAGATTCCAGGGTTCTGTGATTCCACAATTCCAGGATTTGTGATTCCAAAATTCCAGGATTTAGGATTCCAGGATTTGTGATTCCACAGTTCCAGGATTTAGGATTCCAAAATTCCATGGTTTAAGATTCCAGGGTTCTGTGATTCCACAATTCCAGAATTTAGGATCCCACAATTCCAAGATTTAGGATTCCAAAATTCCAGGATTTAGGATTCCACAATTTGTGATTCCACAATTCCAGGATTTGTGATTCCAAAATTCCACGATTTAGGATTCCAAAATTCCATGGTTTAAGATTCCAGGGTTCTGTGATTCCACAATTCCAGAATTTAGGATTCCACAATTCCACGATTTGTGATTCCACAATTCCAGGATTTGTGATTCCAAAATTCCAGGATTTAGGATTCCAGAGTTCTGTGATTCCAGAATTCCAGAATTTAGGATTCCACCACAATTCCAGGATTTAGGATTCCAGGTTTCTGTGATTCCACAATTCCAGGATTTAGGATTCCAAAATTCCTGGATTTAGGATTCCAGGATTTGTGATTCCAAAATTCCAGGATTTAGGATTCCACAATTCCAGGATTTAGGATTCCAGGATTTGTGATTCCACAATTCCAGGATTTAGGATTCCGCAATTCCAGGATTTAAGATTCCAGGGTTCTATTATTCCATAATTCGAGGATTTGTGATTCCACAATTCCAGAATTTAGGATTAAAAAATTCCTGGATTTAGGATTCCAGGTTTCTGTGATTCCACAATTCCAGGATTTGTGATTCCACAATTCCAGAATTTAGGATCCCAAAATTCCAGGATTTAGGATTCCCAAATTCCATGGTTTAAGATTCCAGGTTTCTGTGATTCCACAATTCCACAATTTGTGATTCCAAAATTCCATGGTTTAAAATTCCAGGATTTGTGATTCCACAATTCCAGGATTTAGGATTCCACAGTTCTGATTTCTGATTCCATGATTAATGATCCCATTATTTCTGATCCCATTATTTATTATCTATAATTCCATTATTTGTGACTCCATTAAGGTTTCTGGTTCCATTAGTTATCATCTCATTATTAATAATTCCATAATTTCCGATCCCATTATTTATTATTAATGATTCCACGATTAATGATCCCATTATTTCTGATCCCATTATTTATTACCCACAATCCTATGATTTCTGATCCCATTATTTAAGATTAATGATTCCATTATTTAAGATTTCTGATTCCACAATTTCTGATTCCGTTATTTACGATCTCATTATTAATGATCTATAATTCCATTATTTATTATTATTTATGGTCCCAATATTTATTATTAATGATCCCACTATTTATTATTAATGGTCCCATTATTTCTGATCCCACTATTTATTATTTATGGTCCCACTATTTTTAACGATCCCATTATTTATTATTTCTGATCCCATTATTTATTATTAATAATCCCATTATTTCTGATCCCATTATTTATTATTTCTGATCCCATTATTTATTATTAATGATCCCATTATTTCTGATCCCACTATTTATTAATAATGATCCCATTATTTATTCTTAATGATCCCATTATTTATTTATTATTTATTTATTATTATTTATGGTCCCAATATTTATTATTAATGATCCCATTATTTATTATTAATGGTCCCATTATTTCTGAATCCCATTATTTATTATTTATGGTCCCACTATTTATTTTTAATGATCCCATTATTTATTATTAATGATCCCATTATTTATTCTTAATGATCCCATTATTTCTGATCCCACTATTTATTATTAATGATCCCATTATTTATTATTAATGGTCCCATTATTTCTGATCCCATTATTTATTATTTATGGTCCCACTATTTATTTTTAATGATCCCATTATTTATTATTAATGATCCCATTCTTTATTATTAATAATCCCATTATTTATAATTTATGGTCCCACTATTTATTATTAATGGTCCCATTATTTATTATTAATGGTCCCATTATTTCTGATCCTGTTATTTATTATTAATAATCCCATTATTTCTGATCCCATTATTTACAATTTATGGTCCCACTATTTATTATTAATGGTCCCATTATTTATAATTTATGGTCCCACTATTTATTATTAATGGTCCCATTATTTCTGATCCCATTATTTATTATTAATAATCCCATTATTTCTGATCCCATTATTTATAATTTATGGTCCCACTATTTATTATTAATGGTCCCATTATTTATAATTTGTGGTCCCACTATTTATTATTAATGATCCCATTATTTATTATTTCTGATCCCATTATTTATTCTTAATGATTCCATTATTTATTATTAATGATTCCATTATTTATTATTAATAATCCCATTATTTATAATTTCTGATCCTACTATTTATTATTAATGATCCCATTATTTATTATTAATAATCCCATTATTTCTGATCCCATTCTTTATTATTAATAATCCCATTATTTCTGATCCCACTATTTATTATTAATGATGCCATTATTTATTATTAATGGTCCCATTATTTCTGATCCCATTATTTATTATTTATGGTCCCACTATTTATTTTTAATGGTCCCATTATTTATTATTAATAATCCCATTATTTATAATTTATGGTCCCACTATTTATTATTAACGGTCCCATTATTTATTATTAATGGTCCCATTATTTCTGACCCCATTATTTATTATTAATAATCCCATTATTTATAATTTATGGTCCCACTATTTATTATTAATGGTCCCATTATTTCTTATTAATGGTCCCATTATTTCTGACCCCATTATTTATTATTAATAATCCCATTATTTATAATTTATGGTCCCACTATTTATTATTAATGATTCCATTATTTATTATTAATGATCCCATTATTTATTATTAATAATCCCATTATTTATAATTTATGGTCCCACTATTTATTATTAACGATCCCATTATTTATTATTAATGGTCCCATTATTTATAATTTATGGTCCCACTATTTATTATTTCTGATCCCATTATTTATTCTTAATGATTCCATTATTTATTCTTAATGATTCCATTATTTATTATTAATGGTCCCATTATTTATAATTTATGGTCCCGCTATTTATTATTAATGATTCCATTATTTATTATTTCTGATCCCATTATTTATTATTTCTGATCCCATTATTTATTATTAATGATTCCATTATTTATTATTAATAATCCCATTATTTATAATTTCTGATCCCACTATTTATTCTTAATGGTCCCATTATTTATTATTAATGATCCCATTATTTATTATTAATGGTCCCATTATTTCTGATCCCATTATTTATTATTAATGGTCCCACTATTTATTATTAACGATCCCATTATTTAATATTAATGGTCCCATTATTTCTGACCCCATTATTTATTATTAATAATCCCATTATTTATAATTTATGGTCCCACTATTTATTATTAACGATCCCATTATTTAATATTAATGGTCCCATTATTTCTGACCCCACTATTTATTATTAATAATCCCATTATTTATAATTTATGGTCCCACTATTTATTATTTCTGATCCCATTATTTATTATTTCTGATCCCATTATTTATTATTAATGATTCCATTATTTATTATTAATAATCCCATTATTTATAATTTCTGATCCCACTATTTATTATTAATGGTCCCATTATTTATTATTAATGAGTCCATTATTTCTTATTAATGGTCCCATTATTTCTGACCCCATTATTTATTATTAATGGTCCCACTATTTATTATTAATAATCCCATTATTTATAATTTATGGTCCCACGATTTATTATTAATGGTCCCATTATTTCTTATTAATGGTCCCATTATTTCTGACCCCATTATTTATTATTAATAATCCCATTATTTATAATTTATGGTCCCACTATTTATTATTAACGATCCCACTATTTATTATTAATGATCCCATTATTTATTCTTAATGATCCCATTATTTATTATTAATGGTCCCATTATTTCTGATCCCATTATTTATTATTTATGGTCCCATTATTTATTATTAATGGTCCCATTCTTTATTATTAATAATCCCATTATTTATAATTTATGGTCCCACTATTTATTATTAATGGTCCCATTATTTCTGACCCCATTATTTATTATTAATAATCCCATTATTTATAATTTATGGTACCACTATTTATTATTAATGATTCCATTATTTATTATTTCTGATCCCATTATTTATTCTTAATGATTCCATTATTTATTATTAATGATCCCGTTATTTATTATTAATAATCCCATTATTTCTGATCCCATTATTTATTATTTATGGTCCCATTATTTATTATTAATAATCCCATTATTTATAATTTATGGTCCCACTATTTATTATTAATGGTCCCATTATTTCTGACCCCATTATTTATTATTAATAATCCCATTATTTATAATTTATGGTACCACTATTTATTATTAATGATTCCATTATTTATTATTTCTGATCCCATTATTTATTCTTAATGATTCCATTATTTATTATTAATGATCCCGTTATTTATTATTAATAATCCCATTATTTCTGATCCCATTATTTATAATTTATGGTACCACTATTTATTATTAATGATCCCATTATTTATTATTTCTGATCCCATTATTTATTCAATCCCACTATTTATTATTTCTGACCCCATTATTTATTATTAATGGTCCCATTATTTCTGGTCCCATTATTTATTATTAATGGTCCCACTATTTATTATTAATAATCCCATTATTTATAATTTATGGTCCCACTATTTATTATTAACGGTCCCATTATTTCTTATTAATGGTCCCATTATTTCTGACCCCATTATTTATTATTAATAATCCCATTATTTATAATTTATGGTCCCACTATTTATTATTAACGATCCCACTATTTATTATTAATGATCCCATTATTTATTCTTAATGATCCCATTATTTATTATTAATGGTCCCATTATTTCTGATCCCATTATTTATTATTTATGGTCCCATTATTTATTATTAATGGTCCCATTCTTTATTATTAATAATCCCATTATTTATAATTTATGGTCCCACTATTTATTATTAATGGTCCCATTATTTCTGACCCCATTATTTATTATTAATAATCCCATTATTTATAATTTATGGTACCACTATTTATTATTAATGATTCCATTATTTATTATTTCTGATCCCATTATTTATTCTTAATGATTCCATTATTTATTATTAATGATCCTGTTATTTATTATTAATAATCCCATTATTTCTGATCCCATTATTTATAATTTATGGTTCCACTATTTATTATTAATGATCCCATTATTTATTATTTCTGATCCCATTATTTATTCAATCCCACTATTTATTATTTCTGACCCCATTATTTATTATTAATGGTCCCATTATTTCTGATCCCATTATTTATTATTAATGGTCCCACTATTTATTATTAATAATCCCATTATTTATAATTTATGGTCCCACTATTTATTATTTCTGACCCCATTATTTATTATTAATAATCCCATTATTTATAATTTATGGTCCCACTATTTATTATTTCTGACCCCATTATTTATTATTAATAATCCCATTATTTATAATTTATGGTCCCACTATTTATTATTAATGATCCCATTATTTATTATTTCTGATCCCATTATTTATTCTTAATGATTCCATTATTTATTATTAATGGTCCCATTATTTATAATTTATGGTCCCACTATTTATTATTAATGATCCCATTATTTATTATTTATGGTCCCATTATTTATTATTAATGATTCCATTATTTATTATTAATAATCCCATTATTTCTGATCCCATTATTTATTATTTATGGTCCCATTATTTATTATTAATGATCCCACTATTTATTATTAATAACCCCATTATTTCTGATCCCATTATTTGTCATTAATGCTTCCATTATTTATTATTAATGATCCCATTATTTATAATTTATGGTCCCACTATTTATTATTAATGATCCCATTATTTATTATTAATGGTCCCATTATTTCTGATCCCGTTATTTATTATTAATGATTCCATTATTTATTCTTAATGATCCCTTCCTTTCTGATCCCATTATTTATTATTAATGATTCCATTATTTTTTATTAATGATTCCATTATTTATTATTAATGATCCCATTATTTATTATTAATGATTCCATTATTTTTTATTAATGATTCCATTATTTTTTATTAATGATCCCATTATTTATTATTAATGGTCCCATTATTTCTGATCCCATTATTTATTATTTATGGTCCCACTATTTATTTTTAATGATCCCATTATTTATTATTAATGATCCCATTATTTATTATTAATAATCCCATTATTTATAATTTATGGTCCCACTATTTATTATTAATGGTCCAATTATTTATTATTAATGGTCCCATTATTTCTGATCCCATTATTTATTATTAATAATCCCATTATTTATAATTTATGGTCCCACTATTTATTATTAATGATCCCATTATTTATTATTAATAATCCCATTATTTCTGATCCCATTCTTTATTATTAATGATTCCATTATTTATTATTTATGGTGTTGTTATTTATTATTAATGATCCCATTATTTATTCTTAATGATCCCATTATTTATTATTAATGGTCCCATTATTTCTGATCCCATTATTTATTATTTATGGTCCCACTATTTATTTTTAATGGTCCCATTATTTATTATTAATAATCCCATTATTTATAATTTATGGTCCCACTATTTATTATTAATGGTCCCATTATTTATTATTAACGATCCCATTATTTATTATTAATGGTCCCATTATTTCTGATCCCATTATTTATTATTTATGGTCCCACTATTTATTTTTAATGGTCCCATTATTTATTATTAATAATCCCATTATTTATAATTTATGGTCCCACTATTTATTATTAATGGTCCCATTATTTATTATTAACGATCCCATTATTTATTATTAATGGTCCCATTATTTCTGATCCCATTGTTTATTATTTATGGTCCCACTATTTATTTTTAATGGTCCCATTATTTATTATTAATGATCCCATTATTTATAATTTCTGATCCCACTATTTATTATTAATGGTCCCATTATTTATTATTAATGATCCCATTATTTATTATTAATAATCCCATTATTTCTGATCCCACTATTTATTATTAATGATGCCATTATTTATTATTAATGGTCCCATTATTTCTGATCCCATTATTTATTATTTATGGTCCCACTATTTATTATTAACGGTCCCATTATTTCTTATTAATGGTCCCATTATTTCTGACCCCATTATTTATTATTAATAATCCCATTATTTATAATTTATGGTCCCACTATTTATTATTAATGGTCCCATTATTTCTTATTAATGGTCCCATTATTTCTGACCCCATTATTTATTATTAATAATCCCATTATTTATAATTTATGGTCCCACTATTTATTATTAACGATCCCACTATTTATTATTAATGATCCCATTATTTATTATTAATGATGCCATTATTTATTATTAATGGTCCCATTATTTCTGATCCCATTATTTATTATTTATGGTCCCATTATTTATTATTAATGGTCCCATTCATTATTATTAATAATCCCATTATTTATAATTTATGGTCCCACTATTTACTATTAATGGTCCCATTATTTCTGACCCCATTATTTATTATTAATAATCCCATTATTTATAATTTATGGTACCACTATTTATTATTAATGATTCCATTATTTATTATTTCTGACCCCATTATTTATTCTTAATGATTCCATTATTTATTATTAATGATCCCGTTATTTATTATTAATAATCCCATTATTTCTGATCCCATTATTTATAATTTATGGTTCCACTATTTATTATTAATGATCCCATTATTTATTATTTCTGATCCCATTATTTATTCAATCCCACTATTTATTATTTCTGACCCCATTATTTATTATTAATGGTCCCATTATTTCTGATCCCATTATTTATTATTAATGGTCCCACTATTTATTATTAATAATCCCATTATTTATAATTTATGGTCCCACTATTTATTATTAATGGTCCCATTATTTATTATTAATGATCCCATTATTTATTATTAATGGTCCCATTATTTCTGGTCCCATTATTTATTATTTATCGTCCCATTATTTATTATTAATAATCCCATTATTTATAATTTATGGTCCCACTATTTATTATTTCCGACCCCATTATTTATAATTACCGACCCCATTATTAATTATTAACGCCCCCTCATTAATTATTAACGCCCCCTCATTAATTATTAACGCCCCGTCCATTCCCATCCCACCATTAATTTATTCCCCCTAATAATCCCTCCCGGCCGTGCCCCCCCCAGGTTCACCGCCGCATCCACACGGGCGAGCGGCCGTACCCGTGCCCGGACTGCGGCAAAGCCTTCCGCCAATCGACGCACCTCAAGGACCACCGGCGGCTGCACACGGGCGAGCGGCCCTTCCGCTGCGACGACTGCGGCAAAGCCTTCGCCATCGCCGTCCGCCTGGCCGAGCACCGCCGCATCCACACGGGCGAGCGCCCGTACGCGTGCCACGCCTGCGGCAAGGCCTACCGCTCCTTCTCCAACCTCTGGAAGCACCGCAAGCTCCACCAGCAGCGCCCGCAGCGCGACGACGCCGACCGCGGCGCCATGGCGGACGCCGATACCGCCGACGCCATCGTTACGGGAAAGGATGTCGGCCACGGCGTCGCGAACGCCATTGTTAGTGGCGCCACCACTGGTGCCGGTGTCGCGAATGCCATCATTAGCGGCGCCCACGCCATCATGGCGGCCACCGACGCCATCGATACGGGCGCTGGTGTTGCGAACACCATCGTTAGTGGCACCCACGCCATCATGGCGGCCACCGACGCCATCGATACGGGCGCTGGTGGCGCGAACGCCATCGTTAGTGGCACCCACGCCATCATGGCGGCCACCGACGCCATCGTTATGGGCAAGGATGTCGCGAATGCCATCGTTAGTGGCGCCCACGCCATCATGGCCACCGACTCCATCGTTATGGGCAAGGATGTCGGCCACGGCGTCGCAAACGCCATTGTTAGTGGCGCCACCACTGGTGCCGGTGTCGCGAATGCCATCGTTAGTGGCGCCCACGCCATCATGGCGGCCACTGACGCCATCGATACGGGCACCGGTGTCGCGAATGCCATCGTTAGTGGCGCCCACGCCATCATGGCGGCCACCGACGCCATCGATACGGGCGCTGGTGGCGCGAACGCCATCGTTAGTGGCACCCACAGCATCATGGCGGCCACCGATGCCATCAATACGGGCGCCGGTGTCGCAAATGCCATCGTTAGTGGCGCCCACGCCATCATGGCGGCCACAGATGCCATCGATACGGGCGCCGATGTCGCGAACGCCATCGTTAGTGGCGCCCACGCCATCATGGCGGCCACCGACGCCATCGTTACAGGCGCAGATGTCGGCCACGGCGTCGCGAACGCCATTGTCAGTGGCGCCACCACTGGTGCCGGTGTCGCGAATGCCATCGTTAGTGGCGCCCACACCATCATGGCGGCCACCAATGCCATCGATACGGGCGCTGGTGTCGCAAACGCCATCGTTAGTGGCGCCCACGCCATCATGGCGGCCACCGACGCCATCGATACGGGCGCTGGTGTCGCGAACGCCATTGTTAGTGGCACCCACACCATCATGGCGGCCACCGACGCCATCGTTACAGGCGCAGATGTCGGCCACGGCGTCGCGAACGCCATCGTTAGCGGCGCCCACACCGTCATGGCGGCCACTGACACTGGCAACACCATCATTACGGGCGCGGATGTCATTGACGGCGTCGCAAACGCCATTGTTCGTGGCGCCCACGACGTCTCTGCCATCATGGCGGCCGCCGACACTGTCAACGCCATCGTTACGAGCGCGGATGTCATCGACGGCGTCACGAACGCCATCGTTAGTGGTGCCGACGCTGTCCCCGCCGTCATGGCGGCCGCCGACACCGGCAACGCCATCGTTACGGGCGCGGATGTCATCGAAGGCGTCGCAAACACCATGGTTAGTGGCACCCACGCCATCATGGCGGCCACCGACACCGGCAACGCCATCGTTACGGGCGCGGATGTCATCGAAGGCGTCGCGAACGCCATCGTTAGCGGCGCCAACACCGTTCCGGGCGTCATGGCGGCTCCCAACGCCATCATTGGCGCCGTCGCCAACGCCAACACCATTCCTGGCATCGTCAGGGCGGCCGACGCCGCTCCCGACGCCGCTCCCGGCGCAGTTGGCGTCGCCGCCATCATCACCGGCGCGATTAGCGGCGGCGGTGGCGGCACCGGAAGCGTCTCCGGTAGCGTCCCCGCCATCGTTGGCGTCACCGGCGCCGTCTCCGGGGCCAATCCCGGTCCCGGCCTCGTTAGCGGCGCCGACGGCGTTCCGGCGGCGCTGGAATCCATAGGAATAGACCCCGCCCCCCCCCGGGATTAAACCGCCATGTTTGGGGGGGGGGAGGGGTGGAAAGAGGGGGATCCCCCCCCCCCCATCCCCCCCCCCCCCATCCTGGGGGGTCTCAGCCTCTTAATTAATTCCTGATGCAATTAAACGAGAGAAATGGACCTGGAATGGCTTTTATTGGGGGGGTAATTAAGTGAGGAGGGGGTAATTAAGCCAGGAGGGGGTAATTAACCCGTGGGGGGTAATTAACCCAGGAGGGGGTAATTAACCCATAGGTGGTAATTAACCCATAGGTGGAAATTAACCCGGGAGGGGGTAATTAAACTGTAGGTGGTAATTAATCCATGGGGGGTAATTAACCTGGGAGGAGGTAATTAACCTGGGGGGGGTAATCAACCCGGGAGGGGGGTAATTAAACTGTAGGTGGTAATTAATCCATGGGGGGTAATTAACCCATGGGGGTAATTAACCCAGGAGGGGGGTAATTAACGTGGGGGGGGTAATTAACCCAGGAGGGGGGTAATTAACCTGGGGGGGGTAATTAACCCAGGAGGGGGTAATTAACCTGTAGGTGGTAATTAACCCAGGAGGGGGTAATTAAACTGTAGGTGGTAATTAATCCATGGGGGTAATTAACCCATAGGCGGTAAGTAACCTGTGGGTGGTAATTAACCCAGGAGGGGGATAATTAACCCATGGGGGGTAATTAACCCAGGAAGGAGGGTAATTAACCTGTAGGTGGTAATTAACCCGGGAGGGGGTAATTAAACTGAAGGTGGTAATTAATCCATGGGGGGTAATTAACCCGGGAGGAGGTAATTAACCTGGGGGGGGTAATTAATTAACCCAGGAGGGGGTAATTATCCTGTAGGTGGTAATTAACCCAGGAGGGGGGTAATTAAAATGTAGGTGGTAATTAACCCAGGAGGGGGTAATTAAACTGTAGGTGGTAATTAATCCATGGGGGGTAATTAACCCATGGGGGTAATTAACCCAGGAGGGGGGTAATTAACCTGGGGGGGGTAATTAACCCAGGAGGGGGGTAATTAACCTGTAGGTGGTAATTAATTAACCCAGGAGGGGGTAATTAACCTGTAGGTGGTAATTGATCCATGGGGGGTAATTAACCCATGGGGGTAATTAACCCAGGAGGGGGTAATTAACCTGTAGGTGGTAATTAACCCAGGAGGGGGGTAATTAAAATGTAGGTGGTAATTGATCCATGGGGGGTAATTAACCCATGGGGGTAATTAACCCAGGAGGGGGGTAATTAACCTGGGGGGGTAATTAACCCAGGAGGGGGGTAATTAACCTGTAGGTGGTAATTAACCTGGGAGGGGGGTAATTAACCTGTAGGTGGTAATTAACCCAGGAGGGGGTAATTAAACTGTAGGTGCTAATTAATCCATGGGGGTAATTAACCCATAGGCGGTAAGTAACCTGTGGGTGGTAATTAACCCAGGAGGGGGATAATTAACCCATGGGAGGTAATTAACCCAGGAAGGAGGGTAATTAACCTGTAGGTGGTAATTAACCCGGGAGGGGGTAATTAAACTGAAGGTGGTAATTAATCCATGGGGGGTAATTAACCCGGGAGGAGGTAATTAACCTGTAGGTGGTAATCAACCCAGGAGGGGGGTAATTAACCCAAGAGGAGGTAATCAACCTGTAGGTGGTAATTAACCCAGGAGGGGGGTAATTAAAATGTAGGTGGTAATTAATCCATGGGGGGTAATTAACCCATGGGGGTAATTAACCCAGGAGGGGGGTAATTAACGTGGGGGGGGTAATTAACCCAGGAGGGGGGTAATTAACCTGTAGGTGGTAATTAATTAACCCAGGAGGGGGGTAATTAACCTGTAGGTGGTAATTAATTAACCCAGGAGGGGGTAATTAACCTGTAGGTGGTAATTAACCTGGGAGGGGGGTAATTAACCTGTAGGTGGTAATTTAACCCAGGAGGGGGTAATTAAACTGTAGGTGGTAATTAATCCATGGGGGGTAATTAACCCATGGGGGTAATTAACCCAGGAGGGGGGTAATTAACCTGGGGGGGGGTAATTAACCCAGGAGGGGGGTAACTAACCTGTAGGTGGTAATTAACCTGTAGGTGGTAATTAAACCCAGGAGGGGGGTAATTATACTGTAGGTGGTAATTAACCCATGGGGGGGGGGGTAATTAACCCATGGGGTAATTAACACATGGGGAGTAATTAAACTTTAGGTGGTAATTAACCCATGGGGGGTAATTAACCCAGGAGGGGGGAATTTAACCTGGGGGGGTAATTAACCTCTAGTTGGTAATTAACCCATGGGGGGTAATTAATCCGGGAGGGGGGTAATTAACGCATAGGGGGTAATTAACCCAGGAGGAGGTAATTAACCTGTGGGTGGTAATTAACCCAGAAGGGGGTAATTAACACATGGGGGGTAATTGAACTGTAGGTGGTAATTAACCCATGGGGGTAATTAACCCGGGGGGGGGGGGTAATTAACCCAGGAGGGGGGAATTTAACCCATGGGGGTAATTAAACTCTAGGTGGTAAT
>JAUMJJ010001155.1:0-26138 GCA_033556795.1 Tapera naevia | reverse complement strand
GGTGAAAAGGGTCATTTTGGGGTGAAAAAGGTGATTTTGGGGGTGCAGGGACCATTTTTGGGGTGAAAAGGGTCATTTTTGGGGCAAAAGATGCACTTTTGGGGGTTAAAAGGGTCATTTTGGGGTAAAAAGGGTCATTTTTGGGGCATGGGAGGTGATTTTGGGGTGAAAAGGGTCATTTTTGGGGTGAAAAGGGTCATTTTGGGGTGAAAAGTGTCAATTTTGGGGTGAAAATGTCGTTTTGGGGGTAAAAAGGGATGAATTTGGGGGTTCAAGGGTGGTTTTGGGGGCAAAAGAGTCAATTTGAGTCAAAAAGGGGGAGTTTTGGGGTGGAAAAGGTCATTTTGGGGTAAAAAGGGTCATTTTTGGGGTGATAAAGGTGATTTTTGGGGCACAGAGAACGTTTTTGGGGTGAAAAGGGACGAATTTTGGGGTGCAGGGATTGATTTGGGGGTGAAAAGGGTCATTTTGGGGTGCAAAGGGTCATTTTGGAGCACAGGAGGTGATTTTGGGGTGAAAAAGGTCATTTTTGGGGTGAACAGAGTCATTTTGGGGTGATAAAGGTGATTTTTTGGGGTGCAGGGACCATTTTTGGGGTGAAAAAGTTGGTTTTGGGGCAAAAGAGGCACTTTGGGGGGTGAAAAGGATGATTTTTGGGGTGCAGATGTCATTTTTGGGGTGAAAAGGGTCATTTTTAGGGTAAAATGGTCATTTTTGGGGTAAAAAGGGAGGAATTTTGGGGTGCAGGGATTGATTTGGGGGTAAAAAAGGTCATTTTTGGGGTGATAAAAGGGATTTGGGGGCGCAGAGATCGTTTTTGGGGTGAAAAGGGTCATTTTTGGGGTGCAAAGGGTCATTTTTGGGGTGAAAATGGTCATTTTTGGGGTGCAAATGTCATTTTTGGGGTGAAAATGGTCATTTTGGGGGTAAAAGTGACGAATTTTGGGGTGCAGGGATTGATTTGGGGCTGAAAAGGGTCATTTTGGGGTGATAAAGGGGATTTTGGGGTTGCAGAGATCGTTTTTGGGATGAAAAGGGTCATTTTTGGGGTGCAAATGTCATTTTTGGGGTAAAAAGGGTCATTTTTTGCGTGAAAATGGTCATTTTTGGGGTAAAAAGGGACGAATTTTGGGGTGCAGGGATTGATTTGGGGCTGAAAAGGGTCATTTTTGGGGTGATAAAGGGGATTTTTGGGGCGCAGAGATCGTTTTTGGGGTGAAAAGGGTCATTTTTGGGGTGAAAATGGTCATTTGTGGGGTGCAAATGTCATTTTTGGGGTGAAAATGGTCATTTTTGGGGTAAAAAGGGACGAATTTTGGGGTGCAGGGATTGATTTGGGGGTGAAAAGGGTCATTTTGGGGTGATAAAGGGGATTTTTGGGGCGCAGAGATCGTTTTTGGGGTGAAAAGGGTCATTTTTAGGGTGAAAATGGTCATTTTTGGGGTAAAAAGGGACGAATTTTGGGGTGCAGGGATTGATTTGGGGGTGAAAAGGGTCATTTTTGGGGTGATAAAGGGGATTTTTGGGGCGCAGAGATCGTTTTTGGGGTGAAAAGGGTCATTTTTGGGGTGAAAATGTCATTTTTGGGGTGAAAATGGTCATTTTTGGGGTAAAAGGGACGAATTTTGGGGTGCAGGGATTGATTTGGGGCTGAAAAGGGTCATTTTGGGGTGATAAAGGGGATTTTTGGGGCGCAGAGATCGTTTTTGGGGTGAAAAGGGTCATTTTTGGGGTGCAAATGTCATTATTGGGGTGAAAAGGGTCATTTTTAGGGTGAAAATGGTCATTTTTGGGGTAAAAAGGGATGAATTTTGGGGTGCAGGGATTGATTTGGGGGTAAAAAGGGTCATTTTTGGGGTGATAAAGGGAATTTTTGGGGCACAGAGCTCGTTTTTGGGGTGAAAAGGGTCATTTTTGGGGTAAAAAGGGACGAATTTTGGGGTGCAGGGATTAATTTGGGGGTAAAAAGGGTCATTTTTGGGGTGATAAAAGGGATTTGGGGGGCGCAGAGATCGTTTTTGGGGTGAAAAGGGTCATTTTTGGGATACAAATGTCATTTTTGGGGTGCAAAGGGTCATTTTTGGGGTGAAAATGGTCCTTTTTGGGGTGCAAATGTCATTTTTGGGGTGAAAATGGTCATTTTGGGGGTAAAAGGGACGAATTTTGGGGTGCAGGGATTGATTTGGGGCTGAAAAGGGTCATTTTGGGGTGATAAAGGGGATTTTGGGGGTGCAGAGATCGTTTTTGGGGTGAAAAGGGTCATTTTTGGGGTGAAAAGGGTCATTTTTAGGGTGAAAATGGTCATTTTTGGGGTAAAAAGGGACGAATTTTGGGGTGCAGGGATTGATTTTGGGGTGAAAAGGGTCATTTTGGGGTGATAAAGGGGATTTTTGGGGCACAGAGATCATTTTTGGGGTGAAAAGGGTCATTTTTGGGGTGAAAATGGTCATTTGTGGGGTGCAAATGTCATTTTTGGGGTGAAAATGGTCATTTTTGGGGTAAAAGGGACGAATTTTGGGGTGCAGGGATTGATTTGGGGGTAAAAAGGGTCATTTTGGGGTGATAAAGGGGATTTTTGGGGCGCAGGGATTGTTTTTGGGGTGAAAAGGGTCATTTTTGGGGTGAAAATGGTCATTTGTGGGGTGAAAATGGTCATTTTTGGGGTAAAAGGGACGAATTTTGGGGTGTAGGGATTGATTTGGGGGTAAAAAGGGTCATTTTGGGGGTGATAAAGGGGATTTTTGGGGCGCAGAGATCGTTTTTGGGGTGAAAAGGGTCATTTTTGGGGTGCAGATGTCATTTTTGGGGTGCAAAGGGTCATTTTTAGGGTGAAAATGGTCATTTTTGGGGTAAAAGGGACGAATTTTGGGGTGCAGGGATTGATTTGGGGGTAAAAAGGGTCATTTTGGGGTGATAAAGGGGATTTTGGGGTTGCAGAGATCATTTTTGGGGTGAAAATGGTCATTTGTGGGGTGAAAATGGTCATTTTTGGGGTAAAAGGGACGAATTTTGGGGTGTAGGGATTGATTTGGGGGTAAAAAGGGTCATTTTGGGGGTGATAAAGGGGATTTTTGGGGCGCAGAGATCGTTTTTGGAGTGAAAAGGGTCATTTTTGGGATGCAAAGGGTCATTTTTGGGGTGAAAATGGTCATTTTTGGGGTGCAAATGTCATTTTTGGGGTGCAAAGGGTCATTTTTAGGGTGAAAATGGTCATTTTTGGGGTAAAAAGGGAGGAATTTTGGGGTGTAGGGATTGATTTGGGGCTGAAAAGGGTCATTTTGGGGTGATAAAGGGGATTTTGGGGTTGCAGAGATCATTTTTGGGGTGAAAAGGGTCATTTTTGGGGTGAAAATGGTCATTTTTGGGGTAAAAGGGACGAATTTTGGGGTGTAGGGATTGATTTGGGGGTAAAAAGGGTCATTTTGGGGGTGATAAAGGGGATTTTTGGGGCGCAGAGATCGTTTTTGGAGTGAAAAGGGTCATTTTTGGGATGCAAAGGGTCATTTTTGGGGTGAAAATGGTTATTTTTGGGGTGCAAATGTCATTTTTGGGGTGCAAAGGGTCATTTTTTGGGTGAAAATGGTCATTTGTGGGGTGCAAATGTCATTTTTGGGGTGAAAATGGTCATTTTGGGGGTAAAAGGGACGAATTTTTGGGTGCAGGGATTGATTTGGGGCTGAAAAGGGTCATTTTGGGGTGATAAAGGGGATTTTTGGGGCACAGAGCTCATTTTTGGGGTGAAAAGGGCCATTTTTGGGGTGCAAATGTCATTTTTGGGGTGCAAAGGGTCATTTTTAGGGTGAAAATGGTCATTTTTGGGGTAAAAAGGGAGGAATTTTGGGGTGCAGGGATTGATTTGGGGGTGAAAAGAGTCATTTTGGGGTGATAAAGGGGATTTTTGGGGCGCAGAGCTCGTTTTTGGGATGAAAAGGGTCATTTTTGGGGTGAAAATGGTCATTTTTGGGGTAAAAAGGGACGAATTTTGGGGTGCAGGGATTGATTTGGGGCTGAAAAGGGTCATTTTTGGGGTGATAAAGGGGATTTTTGGGGCGCAGAGATCGTTTTTGGGGTGAAAAGGGTCATTTTTGGGGTGAAAATGGTCATTTGTGGGGTGCAAATGTCATTTTTGGGGTGAAAATGGTCATTTTTGGGGTAAAAAGGACGAATTTTGGGGTGCAGGGATTGATTTGGGGGTGAAAAGGGTCATTTTGGGGTGATAAAGGGGATTTTGGGGTTGCAGAGATCGTTTTTGGGATGAAAAGGGTCATTTTTGGGGTGCAAATGTCATTTTTGGGGTAAAAAGGGTCATTTTTTGCGTGAAAATGGTCATTTTGGGGGTAAAAGGGACGAATTTTGGGGTGCAGGGATTGATTTGGGGCTGAAAAGGGTCATTTTGGGGTGATAAAGGGGATTTTTGGGGCGCAGAGCTCGTTTTTGGGGTGAAAAGGGTCATTTTTGGGGTGCAAATGTCATTATTGGGGTGAAAAGGGTCATTTTTAGGGTGAAAATGGTCATTTTTGGGGTAAAAAGGGATGAATTTTGGGGTGCAGGGATTGATTTGGGGGTAAAAAGGGTCATTTTTGGGGTGATAAAGGGAATTTTTGGGGCACAGAGCTCGTTTTTGGGGTGAAAAGGGTCATTTTTGGGGTAAAAAGGGACGAATTTTGGGGTGCAGGGATTGATTTGGGGGTAAAAAGGGTCATTTTTGGGGTGATAAAAGGGATTTGGGGGGCGCAGAGATCGTTTTTGGGGTGAAAAGGGTCATTTTTGGGATACAAATGTCATTTTTGGGGTGCAAAGGGTCATTTTTGGGGTGAAAATGGTCCTTTTTGGGGTGCAAATGTCATTTTTGGGGTGAAAATGGTCATTTTGGGGGTAAAAGGGACGAATTTTGGGGTGCAGGGATTGATTTGGGGCTGAAAAGGGTCATTTTGGGGTGATAAAGGGGATTTTTGGGGCACAGAGATCATTTTTGGGGTGAAAAGGGTCATTTTTGGGGTGAAAATGGTCATTTGTGGGGTGCAAATGTCATTTTTGGGGTGCAAAGGGTCATTTTTAGGGTGAAAATGGTCATTTTTGGGGTAAAAAGGGAGGAATTTTGGGGTGCAGGGATTGATTTGGGGGTAAAAAGGGTCATTTTTGGGGTGATAAAGGGGATTTGGGGGGCGCAGAGCTCGTTTTTGGGGTGAAAAGGGTCATTTTTGGGTGCAAATGTCATTTTTGGGGTGCAAAGGGTCATTTTTGGGGTGATAAAGGGGATTTTGGGGCGCAGAGATCGTTTTTGGGGTGAAAAGGGTCATTTTTGGGGTGATAAAGGGGATTTTGGGGCGCAGAGATCGTTTTTGGGTGAAAAGGGTCATTTTTGGGGTAAAAAGGGAGGAATTTTGGGGTGCAGGGATTGATTTGGGGGTAAAAAGGGTCATTTTTGGGGTGATAAAGGGGATTTTGGGGGCGCAGAGCTCGTTTTTGGGGTGAAAAGGGTCATTTTTGGGGTGAAAATGTCATTTTTGGGGTGAAAATGGTCATTTTTGGGGTAAAAGGGACGAATTTTGGGGTGCAGGGATTGATTTGGGGCTGAAAAGGGTCATTTTGGGGGTGATAAAGGGGATTTTTGGGGCGCAGAGCTCGTTTTGGGGTGAAAAGGGTCATTTTTGGGGTGCAGATGTCATTTTTGGGGTGCAAAGGGTCATTTTTAGGGTGAAAATGGTCATTTTTGGGGTAAAAAGGAAGGAATTTTGGGGTGCAGGGATTGATTTGGGGGTAAAAAGGGTCATTTTTGGGGTGATAAAGGGGATTTTTGGGGCACAGAGATCATTTTTGGGGTGAAAAGGGTCATTTTTGGGGTGAAAATGGTCATTTGTGGGGTGAAAATGGTCATTTTTGGGGTAAAAGGGACGAATTTTGGGGTGTAGGGATTGATTTGGGGGTAAAAAGGGTCATTTTGGGGGTGATAAAGGGGATTTTTGGGGCGCAGAGATCGTTTTTGGAGTGAAAAGGGTCATTTTTGGGATGCAAAGGGTCATTTTTGGGGTGAAAATGGTCATTTTTGGGGTGCAAATGTCATTTTTGTGGTGAAAATGGTCATTTTGGGGGTAAAAGGGACGAATTTTGGGGTGCAGGGATTGATTTGGGGCTGAAAAGGGTCATTTTGGGGTGATAAAGGGGATTTTGGGGGTGCAGAGATCGTTTTTGGGGTGAAAAGGGTCATTTTTGGGGTGAAAATGGTCATTTTTGGGGTAAAAAGGGAGGAATTTTGGGGTGCAGGGATTGATTTGGGGGTGAAAAGGGTCATTTTGGGGTGATAAAGGGGATTTTTGGGGCGCAGAGATCGTTTTTGGGGTGAAAAGGGTCATTTTTGGGGTGCAAATGTCATTTTTGGGGTAAAAAGGGTCATTTTTTGGGTGAAAAGGGTCATTTTTGGGGTAAAAAAGGACAAAATTTGGGGTGCAGCGATTGATTTGGGGGTGAAAAGGGTCATTTTGGGGTGCAAAGGGTCATTTTGGAGCACAGGAGGTGATTTTAGGGTGAAAAGGGTCATTTTTGGGGTGAAAAGAGTCATTTTTGAGGTAAAAAGGGACGAATTTTGGGGTGCAGAGATTGATTTGGGGCTGAAAAGGGTCATTTTTGGGGTGATAAAGGGGATTTTTGGGGCGCAGAGATCGTTTTTGGGGTGCAAAGGGTCATTTTTGGGGTGCAAAGGGTCATTTTTGGGGTAAAAAGGGACGAATTTTGGGGTGCAGGGATTGATTTGGGGCTGAAAAGGGTCATTTTGGGGTGATAAAGGGGATTTTGGGGGCGCAGGGATTGTTTTTGGGGTGAAAAGGGTCATTTTTAGGGTGAAAATGGTCATTTTTGGGGTAAAAAGGGACGAATTTTGGGGTGCAGGGATTGATTTGGGGGTAAAAATGGTCATTTTGGGGTGATAAAGGGGATTTTTGGGGTGCAGATGTCATTTTTGGGGTGAAAAGGGTCATTTTTGGGGTGAAAATGGTCATTTTGGGGGTGAAAAGGGACGAATTTTGGGGTGCAGGGATTGATTTGGGGGTAAAAAGGGTCATTTTGGGGTGATAAAGGGGATTTTTGGGACACAGGGATTGTTTTTGGGGTGCAAATGGCATTTTTGGGGTGCAAAGGGTCATTTTTGGGGTAAAAGAGACTGATTTCGGGGTGCAGGGGGTGGGGCTCAGTTTTGGGGTGCTGAGGAGGGGTTTTGGGGTGCCAAGGGGGGGGTTTTGGGGCGCTCACCGGGAGGAAGCGCGGCTCCAGGGCGAAGTCGGGGTGCACTTGGGGTCCCCCGGAGGGGGGGAGGGGCGGCCGGGTTTCGGGGTCCCCCCCCGGCTCCCGCAGCCCCTCCAGGCACCGCAGCTCCAGCTGGGGGAAGGGGGGGGGACCCCAAAATTAGGGAGGATCCCCCCCCCCCCAAAAAAGTTCAAAGGGGACCCCAAAAGGCAGGGGAAGGGGGGGCACCCAAAATTTGGGGGGTTCAGGGCCGGTTTGGGGGGTTTAGAGTCAGTTTAGGGGTGAACCCCAAGATTTTAGAGGGGGGGGAAAGGTTGGGGGACCCCAAAACAAAGGGGGGGGGACCCCAAAACCCACCCTGGGGAGGGCCTGGGACCCCAAAACAAAGGGGGGGACCCCAAAACCCACTGTGGGGGGAACTAAGGGACCCCAAAAGCCAAGGGGGGGACCCCAAAACCCACCCTTGGGGGGGGAAGGGACCCCAAAAGTCACCCTGGGGAGGGCCTGGGACCCCAAAACCAAGGGGGGGACCCCAAAACTCAATGGGGGGGACCCCAAAAGCCACCCTGGGAGGGGGAAGGGACCCCAAAATCAAGGGGGGGACCCCAAAACCCAACGGGGGGACACAAAGGGACCCCCAAAACCCACCCTTGGGGGGGGAAGGGACCCAAAAGCCACCCTGGGAGGGGCTGAGACCCCAAAACCAAAGGGGGGACCCCAAATTCTCATGGGGGGGGCATTAAGAGACCCCAAAACCCAAGGGGGGACCCCAAAACCCAATGGGAGGGCACAAAGGGACCCCAAAAGCCACCCTGGGAGGGACTGAGACCCCAAAAATAAGGGGGGGGACCCCAAAAGCCACCCTGGGGAGGGTCTGGGACCCCAAAATCAAGGGGGGGACCCCAAAACCCAATGGGGGGACACAAAGGGACCCCCAAACCCACCCTTGGGGGAAAGGGACCCCAAAACCCACCTTGGGGAGGGCCTGGGACCCCAAAACCAAAGGGGGGACCCCAAATTCTCAAGGGGGGGGGCATTAAGAGACCCCAAAATCAAGGGGGGACCCCAAAACCCAATGGGAGGGCACAAAGGGACCCCAAAAGCCACCCTGGGAGGGACTGAGACCCCAAAAATAAGGGGGGACCCCAAAACCCACCCTGGGAGGGGGAAGGGACCCCAAAACCCACCCTGGGGAGGGACTGAGACCCCAAAATCAAGGGGGGGACCCCAAAAGCCACCCTGGGGAGGGCCTGGGACCCCAAAACCAAAGGGGGGACCCCAAATTCTCAAGGGGGGGGCACTAAGAGACCCCAAAATCAAGGGGGGACCCCAAAACCCAATGGGAGGGCACAAAGGGACCCCAAAAGCCACCCTGGGAGGGGGAAGGGACCCCAAAATCAAGGGGGGGACCTCAAAACCCAATGGGGGGACACAAAGGGACCCCCAAAACCCACCCTTGGGGGGGAAGGGACCCCAAAGTCACCCTGGGGAGGGCCTGGGACCCCAAAACCAAGGGGGGGACCCCAAAACTCAATGGGGGGGACCCCAAAAGCCACCCTGGGAGGGGGAAGGGACCCCAAAACCCACCCTGGGGAGGGACTGGGACCCCAAAACCAAGGGGGGGACCCCAAAACCCACCCTGGGGAGGGTCTGGGACCCCAAAAACCAAAGGGGGGACCCCAAATTCTCAAGGGGGGGGCATTAAGAGACCCCAAAACCCAAGGGGGGACCCCAAAACCCAATGGGAGGGCACAAAGGGACCCCAAAAGCCACCCTGGGGAGGGACTGAGACCCCAAAATCAAGGGGGGGGACCCCAAAATCCAATGGGGGGACCAAAGGGACCCCAAACCCAAGGGGGGACCCCAAAAGCCACCCTGGAAGGGGAAAAGGGACCCCAAAACCAAGGGGGGGACCCCAAAACCCAATGGGGGGGCACAAAGGGACCCTAAAACCCACCATCGGGGGGGGGAAGGGACCCCAAAACCCACCCTGGGAGGGGCTGAGACCCCAAAATCAAGGGGGGGACCCCAAAAGCCACCCTGGGGAGGGTCTGGGACCCCAAAACCAAAGGGGGGACCCCAAATTCTCATGGGGAGGGCACTAAGAGACCCCAAAACCCAAGGGGGGACCCCAAAACCCAATGGGAGGGCACAAAGGGACCCCAAAAGCCACCCTGGGGAGGGCCTGGGACCCCAAAAATAAGGGGGGGGACCCCAAACCCCTCACCTCGACCAACTTCTTGCTGTTCTTCTTTGGGGGGGCCCCGTTGGGGACCAATCGGTGCTTCTGGAAGGTCAACTTGAGCCCCTCCTCCTGGGGGGGGACCCCAAAAATTAACACCCCCTCCCCCCCACCCAAATCACCAAGGGGGGACCCCGAAAAATAGAAGGGGGGGACCCCAAAATCAAGGGGGGAACCCAAAAGCCAACCAAGGGGGGGTCCCAGAACCCCAAACCCAAAGGGGGGGACCCCAAGAGCCACCCTGGGGAGGCAAAGGGACCCCAAAACCCAACCTGGGGGGGCAAAGGGACCCCAAAACCCACCCTGGGGAGGCAAAGGGACCCCAAACCCAAGGGGGGGACCCCAAATTCTCAAGGAGGGGGCACCAGGGGACCCCAAAAGCCAACTTGGGGGGGCAAAGAGACCCCAAAAGCCACCCTGGGGAGGCAAAAGGACCCCAAACCCAAGGGGGGGGACCCCAAAACCCAGCCTGGGGGGGCAAAGGGACCCCAAAACTAAGGGGGGGACCCCAAAAGCCAACTTGGGGAGGCAAAGGGACCCCAAAACTAAGGGGGGGGACCCCAAAAGCCAACTTGGGGGGGCAAAGGGACCCCAAAAGCCACCCTGGGGAGGGTCTGAGACCCCAAAACTAAGAGAGGGGGACCCCAAAAGCCAACCTGGGGGGGCAAAGAGACCCCAAAACCCACCCTGGGGAGGGCCTGAGACCCCAAAACCCACCCTGGGGAGGCAAAAGGACCCCAAACCCCAAGGAGGGGGACCCCAAAACCCACCCTGGGGAGGGCTTGAGACCCCAAATCCAAAGGGGGGACCCCAAAACCCAACCTGGGGGGGCAAAGGGACCCCAAACCCAAGGGGGGGGACCCCAAATTCTCAAGGAGGGGGCACCAGGGGACCCCAAAAGCCAACTTGGGGGGGCAAAGAGACCCCAAAACCCAACCTGGGGAGGGCCTGAGACCCCAAAACCCACCCTGGGGAGGCAAAGGGACCCCAAAACCCACCCTGGGGAGGGCCTGAGACCCCAAAACCAAGGGGGGGACCCCAAATTCTCAAGGAGGGGGCACCAGGGGACCCCAAAAGCCAACTTGGGGGGGGCAAAGGGACCCCAAAACCCACCCTGGGGAGGCAAAGGGACCCCAAACCCAAGGGGGGGACCCCAAAACCCAACCTGGGGGGGCAAAGGGACCCCAAAACCAAGGGGGGGGGACCCCAAAAGCCAACTTGGGGGGGCAAAGGGACCCCAAAACCCACCCTGGGGAGGCAAAGGGACCCCAAATCCAAGGGGGGGACCCCAAAACCCAACTTGGGGAGGGCCTGAGACCCCAAAACTAAGGGAGGGGGACCCCAAAACCCAACCTGGGGGGGCAAAGGGACCCCAAAACCCACCCTGGGGAGGGCCTGAGACCCCAAAACTAAGAGAGGGGGACCCCAAAAGCCAACTTGGGGGGGCAAAGGGACCCCAAAAGCCACCCTGGGGAGGCAAAGGGACCCCAAAACCCACCCTGGGGAGGGCCTGAGACCCCAAAACTAAGAGAGGGGGACCCCAAAAGCCAACTTGGGGGGGCAAAGAGACCCCAAAACCCAACCTGGGGAGGCAAAGGGACCCCAAACCCAAGGGGGGGGACCCCAAAACCCAACCTGGGGGGGCAAAGGGACCCCAAAACCCACCCTGGGGAGGCAAAGGGACCCCAAACCCAAGGGGGGGACCCCAAAACCCAACCTGGGGGGGCAAAGGGACCCCAAAACCCACCCTGGGGAGGCAAAAGGACCCCAAACCCAAGGGGGGGGACCCCAAATTCTCAAGGAGGGGGCACCAGGGGACCCCAAAAGCCAACTTGGGGGGGCAAAGGGACCCCAAAAGCCACCCTGGGGAGGCAAAAGGACCCCAAACCCAAGGGGGGGGACCCCAAAACCCACCCTGGGGAGGGCCTGAGACCCCAAAACCAAGGGGGGGACCCCAAATTCTCAAGGAGGGGGCACCAGGGGACCCCAAAAGCCAACTTGGGGGGGCAAAGAGACCCCAAAACCCACCCTGGGGAGGCAAAGGGACCCCAAATCCAAGGGGGGGGACCCCAAAACCCACCCTGGGGAGGGCCTGAGACCCCAAAACCCACCCTGGGGAGGCAAAGGGACCCCAAATCCAAGGGGGGGACCCCAAAAAGCCAACTTGGGGGGGCAAAGGGACCCCAAAACCCACCCTGGGGAGGGCTTGAGACCCCAAATCCAAGGGGGGGGGACCCCAAAACCCAGCCTGGGGAGGGCCTGAGACCCCAAAACTCACCATGGGGAGGCAAAGGGACCCCAAACCCAAGGGGAGGGACCCCAAAACCCAGCCTGGGGAGGGCCTGAGACCCCAAAACCCACCCTGGGGAGGCAAAGGGACCCCAAAACCAAGGGGGGGACCCCAAATTCTCAAGGAGGGGGCACCAGGGGACCCCAAAAGCCAACTTGGGGGGGGCAAAGGGACCCCAAAACCCACCCTGGGGAGGGCCTGAGACCCCAAAACCCACCCTGGGGAGGCAAAGGGACCCCAAATCCAAGGGGGGGGACCCCAAAACCCACCCTGGGGAGGCAAAGGGACCCCAAACCCCAAGGGGGGGGACCCCAAAACCCCCCCCTTTCCCCTCACATCTTTGATCTGGACGGTGAATTCCTTCTCCTGGTGGCGGCTGCGGCCGCCCGGGGGGGGTTCTGCGGGCGGGGGGGGTTGGGGGGGGGCGTTTTCGGGGTACCCCCCCCCTCCCCGGGCCCCCCCAAACTCTTCGGGGGGCCACTGGCCCGAGAGCACCGCTTGGCAGACGCGTTCCAACCTCCGGATGAGGGCTCGAGGCTAAAAGAGGGGGGGAAAGAAAGGGTTAAAGGGGGGGGCCCCCAAATTTGAGGGGGTTTAAGGGGTTTTGGGGACCCCCCTCTTTAATTTGAGGGGGGGCTCAGGGTCCTCGGGGCACCCCAAGAGGTTTGGGGGGGTCCCAAAGGTGCTGCCCCCCCCCCCTTATCGTTGCCCTATTTGAGGTGGGTTATGAAATTTGAGGGGGGGGCTATAAAAATTGGGGGGGGGCACCCAAATTTGGGGGGGTTTAAGGGGTTTTGGGGACCCCCCTCTTTAATTTGAGGGGGGGCTCAGGGTCCTCGGGGCACCCCAAGAGGTTTGGGGGGGTCCCAAAGGTGCTGCCCCCCCCCCATTTCCGTTGCCCTATTTGAGGTGGGTTATGAAATTTGAGGGGGGGGCTATAAAAATTGGGGGGGGGCACCCAAATTTGGGGGGGTTTAAGGGGTTTTGGGGACCCCCCTCTTTAATTTGAGGGGGGGCTCGGGGGTCTCGGGGCACCCCAAGAGGTTTGGGGGGGTCCCAAAGGTGCTGCCCCCCCCCCTTTCCGTTGCCCTATTTGAGGTGGGTTATGAAATTTGAGGGGGGGGGCTATAAAAATTGGGGGGGGGCACCCAAATTTGAGGGGGTTTAAGGGGTTTTGGGGACCCCCCTCTTTAATTTGAGGGGGGGCTCGGGGCACCCCAAGAGGTTTGGGGGGGTCCCAAAGGTGCTGCCCCCCCCCCTTTTGGTCTCATTTTGAAGGGGTGGGCTACCAACTTTGAGGGGGGGGCTATAAAAATTGGGGGGGGGCACCCAAATTTGGGGGGGTTTAAGGGGTTTTGGGGACCCCCTCTTTAATTTGAGGGGGGGCTCAGGGACCTCAGGGCACCCCAAGAGGTTTGGGGGGGTCCCAAAGGTGCTGCCCCCCCCCCTTTCCGTTGCCCTATTTGAGGTGGGTTATGTAATTTGAGGGGGGGGCTATAAAAATTGGGGGGGGGGCACCCAAATTTGGGGGGGTTTAAGGGGTTTTGGGGACCCCCCTCTTTAATTTGAGGGGGGGCTCGGGGGTCTCGGGGCACCCCAAGAGGTTTAGGGGGGTCCCAAAGGTGCTGCCCCCCCCTCTTTGGTCTCATTTTGAAGGGGTGGGCTACCAACTTGGAGGGGGGGGCTATAAAAATGGGGGGGGCACCCAAATTTGGGGGGGTTTAAGGGGTTTTGGGGACCCCCCTCTTTAATTTGAGGGGGGGCTCGGGGCACCCCAAGAGGTTTGGGGGGGTCCCAAAGGTGCTGCCCCCCCCCCCTTTCCGTTGCCCTATTTGAGGTGGGTTATGTAATTTGAGGGGGGGGGCTATAAAAATTGGGGGGGGGCACCCAAATTTGGGGGGGTTGGGGGGGTTTTGGGGACCCCCCTCTTTAATTTGAGGGGGGGCTCAGGGACCTCAGGGCACCCCAAGAGGTTTGGGGGGGTCCCAAAGGTGCTGCCCCCCCCCTCTTTGGTCTCATTTTGAGGGGGTGGGCTACCAACTTTGAGGGGGGGCTATAAAAACTGGGGGGGGGCACCCAAATTTGGGGGGGGTTTAAGGGGTTTTGGGGACCCCCCTCTTTAATTTGAGGGGGGGCTCGGGGGTCTCGGGGCACCCCAAGAGGTTTGGGGGGGTCCCAAAGGTGCTGCCCCCCCCCCTTTTGGTCTCATTTTGAGGGGGTGGGCTACCAACTTTGAGGGGGGGGCTCTAAAAATTGGGGGGGGGCACCCAAATTTGGGGGGGTTTAAGGGGTTTTGGGGACCCCCCTCTTTAATTTGAGGGGGGGCTCGGGGACCTCGGGGCACCCCAAGAGGTTTGGGGGGGTCCCAAAGGTGCTGCCCCCCACCCCCCCAGGTCCGGCTTGGTTTGGGATGAGGATGAAGAATTGAGGGGGGGATTAAAACTGGGGGGGGGCACCCAAATTTGAAGGGGTTTAAGGGGTTTTGGGGACCCCCCTCTTTAATTTGAGGGGGGGCTCGGGGGTCTCGGGGCACCCCAAGAGGTTTGGGGGGGTCCCAAAGGTGCTGCCCCCCCCCCTTTCGGTCTCATTTTGAGGGGGTGGGCTACCAAATTTGAGGGGGGGGCTATAAAAATTGGGGGGGGGCACCCAAATTTGGGGGGGTTTAAGGGGTTTTGGGGACCCCCCTCTTTAATTTGAGGGGGGGCTCAAGGTCCTGGGTGGCCCCTGAGGGGTGGGAGAGGGGTCCAAAGTGCCCCCCCCCCCCCCCCCATTTTTTTTTGAGGTCAGGGCTCACCTTGGGCCATTGGTGGAGGTGGGGGGGGGCGGGAGGGGGCGGGGCTTGGGGAGGAAGGGGCGGAGCTTCCTCCTCCTCTTCCTCCTCCTCCTCTTCTTCTTCTTCTCCATCGTCTTCGTCTTCTTCAGGACCTGGAAGAAAAGGGGGGGGGAGGGTCCTGAGGGGGCTTTGGGGACCTGGGATGGGGTCCCACCACGTCTTGGGGGGCGTTCCTGGACCTGGGATGGGGTCCCACCAGGATCTCAGGTGGCTTTGAGGACCTGGGATGGGTTCCCACCACGATTTAAGGTGGCTTTGAGGACCTGGGATGGGTTCCCATCACATCTTGAGGGGGTTCCTTGACCTGGGATGGGTTCCCACCACGATTTGAGGAGGTCCAACCACGTTTTAGGGGGGTTCCTTGACCTGGGATGGGTTCCCACCATCATTTAAGGAGATCCCACCACATCTTGAGGGGGTTCCTTGATGTGGGGATGGGTTCCCACCATGATTTAAGGTGGCTTTGAGGACCTGGGATGGGTTCCCACCATGTTTTAGGGGGATTCTTGGATGTGGGATGGGTTCCCACCAGGATTTAAGGAGGTCCCACCACATCTTGAGGGGGTTCCTTGACCTGGGGATGGGTTCCCACCAGGATTTAAGGGGTTCCCACCACATCTTGAGGGGGTTCCTTGACCTGGGGATGGGTTCCCACCACGATTTGAGGGGTTCCCACCACATCTTGAGGGGGTTCCTTGACCTGGGGATGGGTTCCCACCACGCTTTGAGGAGTTCCCATCACATTTTGGGGGGGATTCTTGACCTGGGATGGGTTCCCACCAGGATCTCAGGTGGCTTTGAGGACCTGGGACCATGTTTTAGGGGGATTCTTGGATGTGGGATGGGTTCCCACCAGGATTTAAGGAGGTCCCACCACATCTTGAGGGGGTTCCTTGACCTGGGATGGGTTCCCACCAGGATTTAAGGAGGTCCCACCACATCTTGAGGGGGTTCCTTGACCTGGGATGGGGTCCCACCACGATTGGAGGGGTTCCCATCACATTTTAGGGGGGGTTCTTGACCTGGGATGGGTTCCCACCAGGATTTAAGGTGGTTTTGAGGACCTGGGATGGGTTCCCACCACATCTTGAGGGGGTTCCTTGACCTGGGGATGGGTTCCCACCACGATTTGAGGAGGTCCCACCACGTTTTAGGGGGGTTCCTTGACCTGGGATGGGTTCCCACCATCATTTAAGGAGGTCCCACCACATCTTGAGGGGGTTCCTTGACCTGGGATGGGGTCCCACCAGGATCTCAGGTGGCTTTGAGGACCTGGGACCATGTTTTAGGGGGATTCTTGGATGTGGGATGGGTTCCCACCAGGATTTAAGGAGATCCCACCACATCTTGAGGGGGTTCCTTGACCTGGGGATGGGTTCCCACCAGGATTTGAAGGGTTCCCACCACATCTTGAGGGGGTTCCTTGATGTGGGATGGGTTCCCACCAGGATTTGAGGGGTTCCCACCACGTTTTAGGGGGGTTCCTTGACCTGGGATGGGGTCCCACCAGGATCTAAGGTGGCTTTGAGGACCTGGGATGGGTTCCCACCGTGTTTTAGGGGGATTCTTGGACGTGGGATGGGTTCCCACCAGGATTTAAGGAGGTCCCACCACATCTTAAGGGGGCTCCTTGACGTGGGGATGGGTTCCCACCAGGATTTGAGGGGTTCCCATCACATCTTGAGGGGGTTCCTTGACCTGGGATGGGTTCCCACCATCATTTAAGGAGGTCCCACCACATCTTGAGGGGGTTCCTTGACCTGGGGATGGGTTCCCACCACGATTGGAGGGGTTCCCATCACATTTTAGGGGGGGTTCTTGACCTGGGATGGGGTCCCACCAGGATTTAAGGTGGCTTTGAGGACCTGGGATGGGTTCCCACCACATCTTGAGGGGGTTCCTTGATGTGGGATGGGTTCCCACCAGGATTTAAGGGGTTCCCATCACATTTTGGGGGGGGGTTCTTGATCTGGGATGGGTTCCCACCAGGATCTCAGGTGGCTTTGAGGACCTGGGACCATGTTTTAGGGGGATTCTTGGATGTGGGATGGGTTCCCACCAGGATTTAAGGAGATCCCACCACATCTTGAGGGGGTTCCTTGACCTGGGGATGGGTTCCCACCAGGATTTGAGGGGTTCCCACCACATCTTGAGGGGGTTCCTTGATGTGGGTTGGGTTCCCACCAGGATTTGAGGGGTTCCCACCACGTTTTAGGGGGCTTCCTTGACCTGGGATGGGGTCCCACCAGGATCTAAGGGGGGGTTCTTGGACATAGGATGGGTTCCCACCATGAATTAAGGGGTTCCCACCACCTTTTAAGGGGGTTCTTGGACATAGGATGAGGTCCCACCAGGATTTCAGGTGGCTTTGAGGACCTGGGATGGGTTCCCACCATGTTTTAGGGGGATTCTTGGATGTGGGATGGGTTCCCACCAGGATTTAAGGGGTTCCCACCACGTTTTAGGGGGGTTCCTTGACCTGGGATGGGGTCCCACCAGGATCTCAGGTGGTTTTGAGGACCTGGGATGGGTTCCCACCACATCTTGAGGGGGTTCCTTGACGTGGGGATGGGTTCCCACCAGGATTTGAGGGGTTCCCACCACGTTTTAGGGGGGGTTCTTGACCTGGGATGGGTTCCCACCACATCTTGAGGGGGTTCCTTGACCTGGGATGGGTTCCCACCATGATTTGAGGGGTTCCCATCACATTTTGGGGGGGGTTCTTGACCTGGGATGGGTTCCCACCATCATTTAAGGAGGTCCCACCACATCTTGAGGGGGTTCCTTGACCTGGGGATGGGTTCCCACCAGGATTTAAGGGGTTCCCATCACATTTTGGGGGGGTTCCTTGATCTGGGATGGGGTCCCACCAGGATCTCAGGTGGTTTTGAGGACCTGGGATGGGTTCCCACCGTGTTTTAGGGGGATTCTTGGACGTGGGATGGGTTCCCACCAGGATTTAAGGAGGTCCCACCACATCTTGAGGGGGTTCCTTGACGTGGGATGGGTTCCCACCACGATTTGAGGGGTTCCCATCACATCTTGAGGGGGTTCCTTGATGTGGAATGGGTTCCCACCAGGATTTGAGGAGGTCCCACCACGTTTTAGGGGGGGGTTCTTGACCTGGGATGGGTTCCCACCATCATTTAAGGAGGTCCCACCACATCTTGAGGGGGTTCCCTGACCTGGGATGGGTTCCCACCAGGATTTGAGGAGGTCCCACCACATCTTGAGGGGGTTCCCTGACCTGGGATGGGTCCCCCCCACCCCCCACCCCCCCTCACCCCTGTCCTCTTCGCTCTCCTCTTCGCACGACGACTCCTCCTCTTCCTCCTCCTCCTCCTCCTCCACCTCCTCCCGCGGTGGCACCGGTGCTGCTGCAGCTGCTGCTGGTGCTGCTGGTGGTGGTGCTGCTGGTGGTGGGACCTCCCCAGCTTCTCCTCCTGCCCGGAGGAAGCTCCACCTGGCGGCGGCGAAGGAGAAGTCGGGGTCTTCCAAGATGTCCAGGTCGGGGTTGGCCAGGCCGTGGCGGGCGGCGCCGCGGAGGAGTTCGCCGTCGTGGTGACCTCGTTGCCACCAGGGTGGAAGTTCTGGAGATGGTGGTGGTGGGCACAGGGCCAGGCGGGCGGCCAGGAGAGGGTGGGGCAGGACCTGCTCGCGGAGGAGACGCAGAAGGGCCAAGCGACGGAGACCTCGGGCGGCCCGGCCGGGGGACACCGGGGCCACCGGCACCGACGGGTCCGGGGGCTCTGGAGGAGGAGGGACAAAGGGGTCAAGGAGGGCGTCGAGGAGGACAAGGTCTTCGTGGAGGTCGTTGAGGTCTTTGATGGGGTCATTGAGACCAACCTGGGGTCTTCGAGACCTTCAATGGGGTCATCAAGGTCATCAATGGGGTCATTGAGACCATCAATGGGGTCGTGGAAAACATCAATGGGGTCATTGAGACCATCAATGGGGTCATTGAGACCATCCTGGGGCCTTCAAGACCTTTAATGGGGTCATCAAGGTCATCAATGGGGTCATCGAGGTCATCAATGGGGTCATTGAGACCATCAATGGGGTCATGGAAACCATCAATGGGGTCATTGAGACCATCCTGGGGCCTTCAAGACCTTTAATGGGGTCATCAAGGTCATCAATGGGGTCATCGAGGTCATCAATGGGGTCATTGAGACCATCAATGGGGTCATGGAAACCATCAATGGGGTCATTGAGACCATCAATGGGGTCTTCAAGGCCATCAATGGGATCACTGAGACCATCAATGGGGTCATGGAAACCATCAATGGGGTCATTGAGACCATCAATGGGGTCATTGAGACCATCAACGGGGTCTTCAAGGCCATCAATGGGGTCATTGAGACCATCCTGGGGTCTTCAAGACCTTCACTGGGGTCATCAAGGTCATCAATGGGGTCATTGAGACCATCAATGGGGTCATTGAGACCATCCTGGGGTCTTCAAGACCTTCAATGGGGTCATCAAGGTCATCAATGGGGTCATTGAGACCATCAATGGGATCATGGAAACCATCAATGGGGTCATCGAGGCCATCAATGGGGTCATCGAGGCCATCAATGGGGTCACTGAGACCATTAATGGGGTCATTGAGACCATCAATGGGGTCACTGAGACCATCAATGGGGTCATTGAGACCATCAACGGGGTTTTCAAGGCCATCAATGGGGTCATTGAGACCATCCTGGGGTCTTCAAGACCTTCACTGGGGTCATCAAGGTCATCAATGGGGTCACTGAGACCATCAATGGGATCATGGAAACCATCAATGGGGTCATCGAGGCCATCAATGGGGTCATCGAGGTCATCAATGGGGTCATTGAGACCATCAATGGGGTCATGGAAACCATCAATGGGGTCATTGAGGTCATCAATGGGGTCATTGAGACCATCAATGGGGTCTTCAAGGCCATCAATGGGGTCATCGAGGCCATCAATGGGGTCATTGAGACCATCAATGGGGTCATGGAAACCATCAATGGGGTCATTGAGACCATCAATGGGGTCTTCAAGGCCATCAATGGGGTCACTGAGACCAACCTGGGGTCTTCAAGACCTTCAATGGGGTCATCAAGGTCATCAATGGGACATCGAGATCTTCAATGGGGTCATCAAGGCCATCAATGGGATCATTGAGACCATCAATGGGGTCATGGAAACCATCAATGGGGTCATCGAGGCCATCAATGGGGTCATCGAGGTCATCAATGGGGTCATTGAGACCATCAATGGGGTCTTCAAGGCCATCAATGGGGTCATTGAGACCATCAATGGGGTCATGGAAACCATCAATGGGGTCATTGAGACCATCCTGGGGTATTCAAGGCCATCAATGGGGTCATGGAGACCATCAATGGGGTCATGGAAACCATCAATGGGGTCATCGAGGTCATCAATGGGGTCATTGAGACCATCAATGGGGTCTTCAAGACCTTCAATGGGGTCACCAAGGTCATCAATGGGGTCATTGAGATCTTCATTGGGGTCATTGAGACCATCAATGGGGTCTTCAAGGCCATCAATGGGGTCATTGAGACCATCAATGGGGTCATGGAGACCATCAATGGGGTCATTGAGACCATCAATGGGGCCATTAAGAGCATCAATGGGGTCATGGAAACCATCAATGGGGTCACTGAGACCATCCTGGGGTCTTCAAGACCTTTAATGGGGTCATCAAGGTCATCAATGGGGTCATTGAGATCTTCATTGGGGTCATTGAGACCATCAATGGGGTCATGGAAACCATCAATGGGGTCATTGAGACCATCAACGGGGTCTTCAAGGCCATCAATGGCGTCATTGAGACCATCAATGGGGTCTTCAAGGCCATCAATGGGGTCATTGAGACCATCTTGGGGTCTTCAAGACCTTCAATGGGGTCTTCAAGGCCATGAATGGGATCATTGAGACCATCAATGGGGTCATGGAAACCATCAATGGGGTCATCGAGGCCATCAATGGGGTCATCGAGGTCATCAATGGGGTCATCGAGACCATCAATGGGGTCATCGAGGTCATCAATGGGGTCATTGAGACCATCAATGGGGTCTTCAAGGCCATCAATGGGGTCATTAAGAGCATCAATGGGGTCATTGAGACCATCAATGGGGTCATGGAAACCATCAATGTGGTCATCGAGGTCATCAATGGGGTCATTGAGACCATCAATGGGGTCATGGAAACCATCAATGGGGTCATTGAGACCATCAATGGGGTCTTCAAGGCCATCAATGGGGTCATTGAGACCATCAATGGGGGTCATTGAGACCATCAATGGGGTCATCAAGACCACCAATGGGATCATTGAGACCATCAATGGGGTCATGGAAACCATCAATGGGGTCATTGAGACCATCAATGGGGTCTTCAAGGCCATTAATGGGGTCATCGAGACCATCAATGGGGTCATCGAGACCACCAATGGGGTCATTGAGACCATCAACGGGGTCTTCAAGGCCATCAATGGCGTCATTGAGACCATCAATGGGGTCTTCAAGGCCATCAATGGGGTCATGGAAACCATCAATGGGGTCATTGAGACCATCAATGGGGTCTTCAAGGCCATCAATGGGGTCACTGAGACCATCCTGGGGTCTTCAAGACCTTCAATGGGGTCATCAAGGTCATCAATGGGACATCGAGATCTTCAATGGGGTCATCAAGGCCATCAATGGGATCATTGAGACCATCAATGGGGTCATGGAAACCATCAATGGGGTCATTGAGACCATCAATGGGGTCTTCAAGGCCATCAATGGGGTCATGGAGACCATCAATGGGGTCATCGAGGTCATCAATGGGGTCATTGAGACCATCAATGGGGTCTTCAAGGCCATCAATGGGGTCATTAAGAGCATCAATGGGGTCATTGAGACCATCAATGGGGTCATGGAAACCATCAATGTGGTCATCGAGGTCATCAATGGGGTCATTGAGACCATCAATGGGGTCACTGAGGTCATCAATGGGGTCATTGAGACCATCAATGGGGTCTTCAAGGCCATCAATGGGGTCATTGAGGCCATCAATGGGGTCATGGAAACCATCAATGGGGTCATTGAGACCATCCTGGGGTCTTCAAGACCTTCAATGGGGTCATCAAGGTCATCAATGGGGTCATTGAGATCTTCATTGGGGTCATTGAGACCATCAATGGGGTCATTGAGACCATCAATGGGGCCATTAAGAGCATCAATGGGGTCATGGAAACCATCAATGGGGTCATTGAGACCATCCTGGGGTCTTCAAGACCTTTAATGGGGTCATCAAGGTCATCAATGGGGTCATTGAGATCTTCATTGGGGTCATTGAGACCATCAATGGGGTCATGGAAACCATCAATGGGGTCATTGAGACCATCAATGGGGTCTTCAAGGCCATCAATGGCGTCATTGAGACCATCAATGGGGTCATCGAGACCATCAATGGGGTCATTGAGACCATCTTGGGGTCTTCAAGACCTTCAATGGGGTCTTCAAGGCCATCAATGGGATCATTGAGACCATCAATGGGGTCATGGAAACCATCAATGGGGTCATCGAGGCCATCAATGGGGTCATCGAGGTCATCAATGGGGTCATCGAGACCATCAATGGGGTCATTAAGAGCATCAATGGGATCATTGAGACCATCAATGGGGTCATGGAAACCATCAATGGGGTCATTGAGACCATCAATGGGGTCTTCAAGGCCATCAATGGGGTCATTGAGACCATCCTGGGGTCTTCAAGACCTTCACTGGGGTCATCAAGGTCATCAATGGGGTCATTGAGACCATCAATGGGGTCTTCAAGGCCATCAATGGGGTCATTGAGACCATCCTGGGGTCTTCAAGACCTTCAATGGGGTCATCAAGGTCATCAATGGGACATCAAGATCTTCAATGGGGTCATTGAGATCTTCATTGGGGTCACTGAGACCATCAATGGGGTCATCAAGACCATCAATGGGGTCATTGAGACCTTCATTGGGTTGGACAAGGCCATCAATGGGGTCTTCAAGACCATTAATGGGGTCATCAAGGCCATCAATGGGATCATCAAGGCCATCATTGGGGCCATCAAGACCTCCATTGGGTTCATCAACCCCATAGGGACTTCCAGACCTTCCATGAAGAGACCTCCAAACCCCCTGGAGATGCCTCCAAACCCCCTGGAGATGCCTCCAAACCCCCTGGAGATGCCTCCAAACCCTTAAAGACCTCCATAACCTCCACGAAGAGACCTCCAAACCCCCTGGAGATGCCTCCAAACCCCCTGGAGATGCCTCCAGCCCCATAAAGACCTCCATAACCTCCACGAAGAGGCCCCCAAACCCCCCCCGAGATGCCTCCAGCCCTCCCCGTACCGTCTCCGGGCGCGGGCGGGAGGCGCAGGACCTGCCGGCACATGGCGACGAAGCCGTGGTAGAACTTGGTGAGGTCCTCGTCCGTCTTCTTCTCCAACCTGGCCAAAGCCCGGAAGCGACCCCAGAAGAAACGTCCCCCCTCGGCCTCCAACTCCACCCCGAAGGTCGAGGCCACCCGGTAGAAGTCGGCCTGTTCGCGGCGGGTCCACCTGGAGAAGAGGTCACCACGGAGGTCCCACCACCACCAGACCCCCTGCAGAAGGTCCAACCACCCCAAAACCCCACTGGAAGAGGTCCCACCGACCACCCAAAGGGCTCCAAGATGAGGTTCCACCACCCCAAGACCTCCTGGAGAAGGTCCAACCACCCCAAGAGCTCCTGGAGAAGGTCCAACCACCCCAAAACCCCACTGGAAGAGGTCCCACCGACCACCCAAAGGGCTCCAAGATGAGGTCCCACCAACCCCAAACCCCCCGAGATGCCTCCAAACCCCCTTTTTCCACCTCCAAACCTCCCTGAGATGCCCTCAAACCCCCTGGAGATGCCTCCAAACCCATAAAGACCCCCATAAACTCCATGAAGAGTCCCCCAAACCCCCCTCAGATGCCCCCAAACCCCCTGGAGATGCCTCCAAAGACCCCCAAGATGCCCTCAAACCCCCCCCAGATGCCCTCAAACCCCCCTCAGATGCCCTCAAACCCATGAAGCCCCCCATAACTCCCCCTCAGATGCCCCCAAACCCCCTGGAGATGCCCTCAAACCCCCTCAGATGCCCTCAAACCCCCCCAGATACCCTCAAACCCCCCTCAGATGCCCCCAAACGCCCCCCAGATGTCTCCAAACCGCCCCAAGATGCCTCCAAACCCTTAAAGACCCCCATAACCCCCCCCCCCAGATGCCCTCAAACCCCCCCAAGATGCCCTCAAACCCCCCCCAAGATGCCCTCAAACCCATGAAGCCCCCCATAACTCCCCCTCAGATGCCCCCAAACCCCCTGGAGATGCCCTCAAACCCCCCCAAGATGCCTCCAAACCCCCCTCAGATGCCCTCAAACCCCCTGGAGATGCCCCCAAACCCCCTTTTTCCACCTCCAACCCCCCCCAGATGCCCCCAAACCCCCCTCAGATGCCCTCAACCCCCCCCCAGATGCCCCCAACCCCCCCCCAGATGCCCCCAAACCCCCTGGAGATGCCCCCAAACCCCCCCAGATGCCCTCAAACCCCCCCCAGATGCCCCCAAACCCCCTCAGATGCCCTCAAACCCCCCTGAGATGCCCTCAAACCCATGAAGCCCCCCATAACTCCCCCTCAGATGCCCCCAAACCCCCTGGAGATGCCCTCAAACCCCCCCAAGATGCCTCCAAACCCCCCTCAGATGCCCCCAAACCCCCCCCAGATGCCTCCAAACCCCCCCCAGATGCCATTAAACCCCCTGAGATGCCCTCAACCCCCCCCCAGATGCCCTCAAACCCCCTTTTTCCACCTCCAACCCCCCCCAGATGCCCCCAAACCCCCTGGAGATGCCCTCAAACCCCCCCAAGATGCCCCCAAACCCCCCCCAGATGCCCCCAACCCCCCCCCCAGATGCCCCCAAACCCCCTTTTTCCACCTCCAACCCCCCCCCAGATGCCCCCAAACCCCCCCCAGATGCCCCCAACCCCCCCCAAGATGCCCCCAAACCCCCTCAGATGCCCCCAAACCCCCTCAGATGCCCTCAAACCCCCCCAAGATGCCTCCAAACCCTTAAAGACCCCCATAACTCCCCCTCAGATGCCCTCAAACCCCCCCAGATGCCCCCAAACCCCCCCAGATGCCCTCAAACCCCCCTGAGATGCCCTCAAACCCCCCCCAGATGCCCCCAAACCCCCCTCAGATGCCCCCAAACCCATGAAGCCCCCCATAACTCCCCCCCAGATGCCCCCAAACCCCCCTCAGATGCCCTCAAACCCATGAAGCCCCCCATAACTCCCCCTCAGATGCCCCCAAACCCCCTGGAGATGCCCTCAACCCCCCCCCCAGATGCCCCCAACCCCCCCCCAGATGCCCCCAAACCCCCCTGAGATGACCCCAAACCCCCTGGAGATGCCCTCAAACCCCCTGGAGATGCCTCCAAACCCCCCCCAGATGCCCCCCAAACCCCCCCCAGATGCCCTCAAACCCCCTCAGATGCCCCCAAACCCCCTGAGATGCCCCCAACCCCCCCCCCAGATGCCCCCAAACCCCCTGGAGATGCCCCCAAACCCCCCCAGATGCCCTCAAACCCCCCCTCAGATGCCCCCAAACCCCCTCAGATGCCCCCAAACCCCCTTTTTCCACCTCCACCCCCCCCCCAGATGCCCCCAAACCCCCCCAAGATGCCCTCAAACCCCCCAGATGCCCTCAAACCCCCCTGGAGATGCCCCCCAAACCCCCTTTTTCCACCTCCAACCCCCCCCCAGATGCCCCCAACCCCCCCAAGATGCCCCCAAACCCCCCTCAGATGCCCTCAAACCCCCCCCCAGATGCCCCCAAACCCCCTCAGATGCCCCCAAACCCCCTTTTTCCACCTCCAACCCCCCCCCAGATGCCCTCAAACCCCCCTCAGATGCCCCCAAACCCCCCCCAGATGCCCCCAACCCCCCCCAGATGCCCTCAAACCCCCCCAAGATGCCCCCCAAACCCCCCCCCCCCCCCAGATGCCCCCAAACCCCCTTTTTCCACCTCCAACCCCCCCAGATGCCCTCAAACCCCCCCAAGATGCCCCCAAACCCCCCCCCAGATGCCCCCAAACCCCCTTTTTCCACCTCCAACCCCCCCCAGATGCCCCCAACCCCCCCAAGATGCCCCAAACCCCCCCAGATGCCCCCAAACCCCCCCCCCCCCCCTCAGATGCCCCAAACCCCCCTCAGATGCCCTCAAACCCCCCCCCCAGATGCCCCAACCCCCCCCCCAGATGCCCCCAAACCCCCCCCAGGATGGCCCCAACCCCCCCCAGATGCCCCCAAACCCCCTGGAGATGCCCTCAAACCCCCCCCAAGATGCCTCCAAACCCCCCTCAGATGCCCTCAAACCCCCCTAAGATGCCCCAAAACCCCCCCAGATGCCCCCAACCCCCCCCCCAGATGCCCCCAAACCCCCCCCCAGATGCCCCCAAACCCCCCTGAGATGCCCCTCAAATCCATGAAGACC
>JAUMJJ010001154.1:0-17868 GCA_033556795.1 Tapera naevia | reverse complement strand
GGGGGGCGAAAATCGAAAAATCATATACCCTATGCATGCATTATCCTGCCACACGGGAGTTAAGCTAGTCGGATCAAGTATGTGAGGGCTATCTAAAGTGCATCAGTGTTGAGATGATTCCCCGGATACGTCGACCGTCTCATTGAGTGATTCTCTGAAAGTGATAAAAAGGCCCCGTGGACCATTGTAGCCCAGGTAAATAGATTGTAAGCTCCTGCTCTAACTACCATGGGCAACCTGTGAAGGCTCCCGAAGGGAAGAGAGGGAACCAGTAGACAAAAGGCAGAAAGATGTCGGGATTACGAGGCAAAGTGCCCCTGACAGAGCTCGGTTGCATCTGTGAAAACCAATATATATCCAACTACCAATTGATGACCCTGAAATAGGAACCCGAGGCGCAAAAGAGCAAGTAGTGTCAGTGGTGTATGGTGGAAAGAATGGGCTTGAAGCTAGTATGAGGAGGTACTTCGTGCAAGGCGTTGCGGATTTCTCGTGCTGTGAACGATCAATAAATCCATCGGGTACTTTAGAAAGCTGTACCGGAACAAAGTTTCGTCGGAATAGTCCTGCTACCATTAAGGTCATTCCCTCCGGGAGGCCTCGTGTCCAGGAAAGTCCCGTTAATGTATAGAATGGCATGTCATGGTTTTAGTACGGGCAGAGTGTAAATTCCGTTAATAAGTTACACGCGGATAGCGCTTGAAAGTAGGATGTGAAAAATGCGATTTGTGTCCAGGTGTATATTAATGTATTTAGGACATGGATATAATGTATAATGTGGTACGAGAATAGTATGCTAGAGTACATAGATCCCGGCAAAAAATCCTCCGGGGGGGGAGGGGGGGGGCCCGGAGGAAGAAAAACTCTAAGAAGAGGTGGGATCTTCATTCTTTGGCTTACAAGACCAATGTTTTTGATAAACTATTAGAGTATTTTAGTAGTTCAGTAACTTGTTTTCTAGGGTGGCAGTGATTGGAAAGAGGATTAGAATAATAGAGAAGTAGGTGAGGGATGCTAGTTGGCCGATGATAATGAATGGGTGTTCTACTGGTTGGCTGCCTACTCATGTTAGGATGATTAGATTGGTGACTAAAATTCAGAATAATACTTGGGATAGAGGGCGAAATGTTATTGTGCGTTGTTTAGATTTATGTAGGAGTGGGGCTAGAAATAGTACTAGGACAGATGCAGCGAGTGCAAGGACTCCTCCAAGTTTGTTTGGGATTGAGCGTAGGATAGCGTATGCAAATAGGAAGTATCATTCTGGTTTAATATGAGGGGGTGTGATGAGTGGGTTTGCGGGGGTAAAGTTTTCTGGGTCGCTTAGTAGTGTTGGTGAGAAGAGGGCTAGGGTTGTCAGGAAGAGTAGTATTGTGATGAATCCCAGGATATCTTTTAGGGAGAAGTAGGGGTGGAATGGGGATTTTGTCTGAATCTGATGCTAGTCCTAGTGGGTTGTTTGAACCAGTTTCGTGGAGGAAGGTGAGGTGGATTAGTGTGAGACCTGCAATTATGAATGGAAGAATAAAATGTAGGGCAAAAAATCGGGTTAGTGTCGGGTTGTCTACTGAGAAGCCTCCTCAAGCTCATTCTACTAGGGGTCTGTCCGATGTATGGGATGGCTGAGAATAGGTTAGTGATGACGGTTGCGCCTCAAAACGATATTTGTCCCCATGGGAGAACATATCCTACGAAGGCGGTTGCTATTAAGGTTAAGAGGAGGATAACTCCTGTGTTTCAGGTTTCCTTGAATAGATAGGAGCCGTAGTAGAAGCCTCGTCCGATGTGAAGGTAAATGCAGATGAAAAATGCTGATGCTCCATTTGCATGTAGGTTGCGGAGTAGTCAACCATATTGGACGTCTCGGCACATGTGGGCTACGGAGGAGAATGCTAGGGTTGTGTCTGCGGTATAGTGTATGGCTAGCATTAATCCTGTAAGGATTTGGGTTGCTAGGCAGATACCTAGAAGAGAGCCGAAATTTCATCAGGCGGAGATATTTGAGGGTGTTGGGAGGTCAATTAGGGAGTTGTTAATTATTTTTAGTAGGGGGGTGATGTTTTCGTATGTTTGGGGCCATTAGGGTGTTGGTTCTGTATATTAGTAAGAGGATTAGGATTGATAGGGCAAATGAGCTTAAATAGGCTTTGATGAGGCCTGTGTGTAGGTTGGTTGAGGTTTTGGTTGTTATGACTTGTAGGGTGGCAAGTCCTTCTGGGCCTATTTTTTTGTACCAGGATAGGTCGGCTAGGTGGGAGGATAGTTTTTGTCCTGTGTTTAGGAGGTTTGTAGAGGTTAGGCGGTGGAGTAATGGGTTGAAGTAGCCTAATGTAGATGAGAAGTTTATTGCCATGTTTTGTTTGGGCTTTGATAGGGCGTGAGTTATGTTTGATAGTTCGAGGGCTAGAATGGTTCCTAGGATCGTTAGAAGTATAGCGGCAATTTTTATGTATGTAGGTATGGTTATTGGAGGGGTGCTCGTAGGTGGGAAGTAAGTTGTGATAAGTAGGCCAGCTAGGATGCTGCCTAGTGCAAGTCGAGTGATTGGGTTAATAATTGCTGGGTCGTTTTCGTTTATTGGGGTAGTTGATGGGATGCGGGGGAATCCTGTTTGTACTAAAATAGTTATTCGTAGGCTATATGTTGCGGTGAATGTTGTGGCGAGTAGTGTTAGGAGTAGTGCTCAGGTATTAAGGTGTGATGTGTTTAGGCTTTCAATGATGAGATCTTTTGAGTAGAATCCGGCTAAGAATGGAGTTCCTATTAAGGCTAGGTTTCCGATAGTTAGGCAGGAGGTGGTTGTTGGAAGTATTTTTTGAAGGCCGCCTATTTTTCGGATGTCTTGTTCACCACTGAGGTTGTGGATAATTGATCCAGAGCACAGGAAGAGTATGGCTTTGAAGAAGGCGTGGGTTGAAATGTGTAGAAAGGCTAGCTGTGGAAGGTTTAGTCCAATTGTTACTATTATTAGTCCTAGTTGGCTAGATGTTGAGAAGGCAATAATTTTTTTGATGTCGTTTTGTGTTAGAGCACAGGTAGCGGCAAATAGTGTGGATAGTGCTCCTAGACATAAGCATAGGGTTAGGGCGGTTTGGTTGTTGGAGAGTATAGGGTGTATTCGGATTAGGAGGAAGATTCCTGCTACAACTATAGTACTTGAGTGGAGTAGGGCGGAAACTGGGGTTGGGCCTTCTATGGCAGCTGGTAGTCATGGATGTAGGCCAAATTGAGCTGACTTTCCGGTTGCGGCTAGGATGAGGCCTAGTAATGGGAGTGTTGGGGTTTGGGTATGGTTGGGCATGGTTTGTTGGATATCTCATGAGTTTATGGTGCATGCGAGTCAGGCTATACTTAGGATGAGTCCGATATCTCCGATTCGGTTATATAGGATAGCTTGTAGAGCAGCTGTATTGGCTTCTGCTCGGCCTTGCCATCATCCGATTAGGAGAAATGATATAATTCCTACCCCCTCTCATCCGATGAAAAGTAAAAATAGGTTGTTGGCGATTGTTAGTGTTAATATTGCAGTTAGGAATATTAGTAAGTATGAGAAGAATTTTGTAATGTATGGTTCTGTAGCTATATATCAGGAGGCGAATTGTAGAATAGATCATGTTACAAATAGTGCAATGGGAAAAAATATTATTGAGTATTGGTCAATTTTAAGGTTTATTGGGATTTTAAAGTTTATAATGAATTTTCATTCTCAGATGGAGATAATGCTGTCTATGCCAGAGTATAGGAATAGTGTGGTGGGGATTAGGCTGGTGAGAAAGGCAGTTTTGACGGTTTTGGTAATTGAGCTGGGGGAGTTCTTGTAATTTTTTGTTAATAGGGTTAGTAGTGTGGGGATTAGGATTAATGCTAGTGTGAGAAGTATAGAGGTGTTAATAATTAGGATGGTTTCCACTACTTTTACTTGGATTTGCACCAAGATTAGTGGTTCCTAAGACCAGCGGATTACTGTTATCCTTTAAAAGTAAGGGGGCTGAGATTTTAGACTCAGATACAGGAATTAGCAGTTCCTGTTGGTTGAACCTCCCCTCGGCAGGTAAGAAGGTTTTAACTTCTATTTTTAGAATCACAGTCTAATGTTTGGTTTAAACTATACTTGCATAGGAAGGCTCCTGAGATAAGTTCTGGTTTAAGGATTAAGAGGAGTATAGGTATGATGTGTAGGGTTATTAGGAGGTGTTCACGTGTGGTAAAGTTCTGAATAGATGTGATGTTGGTTGGTAAAATTCCTCGTTGGGTAGTCAGTAGTATAAATAGGGTGTATGCTGCGGTAAGTAGTGTTGCGAGTCCAGTTAGGATGATTGTAAGTATTGATCAGTTGAATAGGGCAATTATGATGGTGAGTTCAGCTATTAAATTTGTTGTTGGTGGCAGGGCTATGTTTGATAGATTGGCTAGTAGTCATCAGGTTGCTGTTAGTGGTAGGAGTGGCTGTAGGCTGCGTGTTAATAATAAGATTCGGCTATGGGTACGTTCATAGTTTGTGTTGGCCAGACAGAATAGTATTGAGGAGGTGAGGCCGTGGGAGATTATGAGGATTATTGCGCCTGAGAAGGATCAGTTAGTTTGGATTAGGCTTGCAGCGATAACTAGGCCTATGTGGCTGACAGATGAGTAGGCGATGAGTGCTTTTAAGTCAGTTTGGCGTAGGCAGATTGAGCTGGTTATGAGTGCTCCTCATAAAGATAAAGCAAGGAATGGGTATTGTAGTGAGTTTAATGTGGGGTTTATTAGGATAGTAATCCGTATAATGCCATATCCTCCGAGCTTTAGAAGTAGTGCTGCTAGAAGCATGGAGCCTGCAATTGGGGCTTCTACATGTGCTTTTGGTAGTCATAAGTGTAGGCCGTATAGTGGGGCTTTTACTATAAATGCTATTAGTAGTGCAATTCCTGAGAGGATAGTGGTTCATGATTTTGGGAGTGAGAGGTTGGTTAAGTTTAGTATTGTTAAGTGAAGAGTCCCTGTTTGTGTGTGAAGGTGTAGGATTGTTACTAATAGTGGGAGGGAGCTAATTAGGGTATAAAATAGGAGGTAGATGCCAGCACTTAGGCGTTCGGGTTGGTTGCCCCATCGGGTAATGAGGATTAGGGTTGGAATGAGGGTTGCTTCAAATGTAATATAAAATATTATAAGTTCTGTGGTTGAGAAGGCTAGAATAATAAATGGTTGAATTATGATTAGGGTGGCTGCAAAGATTCGTTTGCGTGTTAAGGGTTCGTGGTGTAGATGGTTTTGGCTTGCTATAATTATTAGGGGAAGCAATCAGCATGATAGGGTAAGGAGGGGGGATGAGATTTGGTCAATACCTGTTCATTGGGTTAGAGTTTTGTGTGGGAAATATGTGGGGGATAGTCAGTGTAGGCTGATGGTGGCGATTATTAGGCTGTGTAGGGTGATGTTAGTTCATAGGGCTTTTTGGGTGGAGAGTAGGGCTGTTGGGAGAAGTATAATTGTTGGTAGGATAATTTTTAGCATTGTAGGAGATTTAGGTTATGGAGGTGATCTGAGCCATGAGTTCGTGTGGATGCTACTAATATTGCCAGGCCTGTACCTGCTTCGCAAGCCGAAAATGCTAATATTAGGATTGGCATTAGAGTGTGAGAGGGTGTTTGGTTTTCGACTGGTCAGACAGTTAGGGCCACGTATATGGAGAGTATCATGCTTTCTAGGCATAGTAGGGCTGAGATTAGGTGAGTGCGGTGGAAAGCGAGTCCTAGGCTGCTCAGGGTGAAGGTAGAGTAGAAACTTAAGTGTATGAGTGACATTAAGAAAGTCATAGGGCTTAGCTATGATCTGTTGAGCCGAAATCAACTGTCGTGTTTAGACTAACTTTCTTTTTTTGTTTATTCTGCTCATTCTAGGCCACCTTGTGTTCATTCATAAATAAGTCCTAGGGTGAGTAATAGGATAATAGTGGATGTTCAGGTTATGGTAGTGATAGGGGATTGGAGCTGGGTGGCTCATGGTAGGGGTAGTAGTAGTGCGATTTCTAGGTCGAATAGTAGGAATAGAATTGCTACTAGAAAGAATCGGATAGAGAAGGGGAGACGTGCGGAGCCAAGAGGGTCAAAACCACATTCGTATGGGGATAATTTTTCTGAATCTGGATTAATTTGAGTAATTCAGAAGTTTAGTGTGGTTAAAATAATGCTTAGGGTTAGGGAGAGGGTGAATATAAATGTGATTATGTTAATTGCTCTTCTCTGGGGTTGAACCAGATTCTATAGATTGGAAGTCAATTATAATAATTATACTAGAAGAGCAGGATCCTCATCAGTAGATTGTTATGTAGAGGAATAATCAGATGACGTCTACGAAGTGTCAGTATCAGGCAGCGGCTTCAAATCCGAAGTGGTGATTTGGTGTAAAGTGGAATATGATTAGTCGTAGTAGGCAGATAGTGAGGAAAGATGATCCGATGAGTACGTGGAGGCCGTGAAATCCGGTGGCGACAAAAAAGGTTGAACCGTAAACTCCGTCGGCGATTGAGAATGGTGCTTCATAATATTCTATTCCTTGGAGGGCTGTGAAGTAGAACCCTAGGAGGATTGTTAGGGTTAATGCATGGATTGCTTGTTTTCGGTTGCCTTCTGTAATGCTATGGTGTGCTCATGTTACGGTTACTCCTGAAGCCAGTAGAATGGCTGTATTTAGTAAGGGCACTTCTATGGGGTTTAGTGGTTTGATTCCTGCTGGGGGTCATTGGCCGCCTAGTTCTGGCGTTGGTACTAAGCTAGAGTGGAAAAAGGCTCAGAAGAATCCAAGAAAGAAGAATGCTTCGGATGTAATGAATAGGATTATTCCGTATCGTAGTCCTTTTTGGACCGGGAGAGTGTGATGTCCTTGGAAGGTACTCTCACGAATAATATCTCGTCATCATTGGATTATAACAAGAATTATGGAGAATAATCCTAGGCTGAGAAGTTGTATGGAGTTTTGGTGAAATCATATGACAAGGCCTGATGTTGTTAGTAGAGCAGCTGCTGCTCCGGAGATGGGCCATGGGCTAGGGTCTACTATGTGATATGAGTGTGCTTGGTGGGCCATTAGATGTTTTCTTGTAAGTATAAGGTTAGTAGGAGGACAAAGACGTAAGCTTGAATTATGGCTACTGCAATTTCTAGGATTGTTAGGAGGAGTAGGATGGTAGTAGTCAGTATAGATACTGCTGGAAGAATGGGGAGAAGGACTACAGCTGCTGTTGAGATGAGTTGAATGAGTAAATGGCCGGCGGTGAGGTTTGCTGTGAGTCGGACTCCTAAGGCTAGGGGGCGAATAAGGAGACTGATGGTTTCGATTATAATTAGGGCGGGGATTAGGGGGGTGGGTGTTCCTTCTGGGAGAAGGTGGCCTAAGGAGATTGAGGGTTGGTTTCGTAGGCCTGTGAGTAGGGTAGCTAGTCATAAAGGAAGGGCGAGGGCTATGTTTATTGATAGTTGGGTGGTGGGGGTGAATGTATATGGGAGTAGGCCTAGTAGGTTAATTGTAAGTAGTAATAGTATAAGGGAGGTTAAAATTAGGGCTCATTTGTGTCCTTTTTTGTCTAGGGGAATTATTAGTTGTTTTGTGATTAAGTGGATAACTCAGGATTGGAGGGTAGAGAGTCGGTTTGTAATTCATCGGTTACCTTGGGCTGGGATAAGTAGCACAGGGAATAATATTGAGATAAGGATTAGTGGGATTCCTAGGAGGGATGGGCTTATAAATTGGTCGAAGAAGCTTAAAGTCATGGTCAGGCTCATGAGGTGGTTTTATTAAGTATGGTTGGTTTGTTGATTGGGGGGTTAGTTTGGGTGAAGGATAAAAGTTTTGGTTGAATAGTTAGTGTGAAAGTAAGTCATGTTAATAATTAATGGATAATCATGGGTTTGGATTTAGTTGTGGCATGTCATTAAGGAGGGGTATGTGTTCCTCTGTCTCTAGCTTAAAAGGCTAGTGCTGTTTGCATAGCTTCTTAATGATTAGGATGAAAGGAGTGAGGATCAGTTTTCGAAGTGGGTGAGTGGAGTGGATTCTACTACGATGGGTATGTAGCTGTGGTTTGCGCCACAAATTTCGGAGCATTGGCCGTAGAAGATTCCGGGCCGGGTAGTGATAAATGATGTTTGGTTTAGTCGTCCTGGGATTGCGTCTGTTTTAACTCCTAGGGTGGGAACTGCTCAGGAGTGTAGGACATCCCCTGCGGTGATGATGACACGCACGTGGGATTCTGTTGGAATTACAACTCGATGGTCTACTTCTAGTAGTCGGAAGTGTCCTGGTAAAAGGTCTGTTGTGGGGATTATGTATGAGTCGAATGTTAGGTCTTTAAAGTCTGTGTATTCGTAGGATCAATATCATTGGTGGCCAATGGCTTTTAGGGTTAAGTCTGGTTCATCCACTTCGTCTATTATATATAAAATTTGTAAAGATGGTAGGGCTAGTAGGATAAGGACGATTGCTGGTAGGATTGTCCAGATGAGTTCAATTTCTTGTGCATCTACAGTGTTTGAGGAAAGTTTTTCTAATAGTATAAGTGTTAATAAGTAGAGGACGAGAGTGCAGATTGCTAGGGCTACTATTAGGGCATGGTCGTGGAATTCGACAAGTTCTTCTATGATTGGGGAGGAGGCGTCTTGAAATCCGAATTGAGATGGGTTAGCCATTTGAGATATGTAGAGGTTTCATCTACAATTTAGTCTTGACGAGGCTATGTAATAGTTTTACTAATATCTCATAAGAAAGAAGCATGAGTGGTTTGATGCGGTTGGCTTGAAACCAGCATATGAGGGTTCGATTCCTTCCTTTCTTGTACTTGGACAAAGGCTGGTTCTTCAAAGGTATGGTGTGGTGGAGGGCAGCCGTGGATTCATTCAATATTAGTGGTAGGGAGTTCTGGTTGGATTACTTTTCGTTTTGATGCGAAGGCTTCTCAGATGATAAATATTAGCATAATTACAGCTGTTAATGAGATGAGAGAGCCAATAGATGACATGGTGTTTCATAGGGTATATGCGTCTGGATAGTCGGAGTAACGGCGTGGCATGCCTGCTAGGCCTAGGAAGTGTTGTGGGAAGAATGTTAGGTTAACGCCAGTGAATATTACTCCGAAGTGTGCTTTAGCTCATGTAGGGTGGAGGGTATATCCGGTGAATAATGGAAATCAGTGGGTGAAACCTGCTAGGATAGCAAATACTGCTCCTATTGATAATACATAGTGGAAATGGGCAACTACGTAGTAAGTGTCGTGTAGAGCAATGTCTAGGGATGAGTTTGCTAGGATGATTCCAGTTAGGCCTCCAATGGTGAATAAGAAAATGAAGCCTATGGCTCATAGCATGGGGGGGTCTCATTTGATGGTGCCGCCGTGCAGTGTAGCTAGTCAGCTGAATACTTTAATACCGGTTGGGATTGCGATGATTATAGTGGCTGATGTAAAGTATGCTCGGGTATCTACATCTATTCCTACTGTAAATATGTGATGCGCTCATACAATAAAACCTAGGAATCCGATTGATAATATGGCCCAAACTATTCCTATGTAGCCGAAGGGTTCTTTTTTGCCTGCATAGTATGCTACTACGTGTGAGATAATTCCGAAGCCGGGTAGGATCAGGATGTAGACTTCTGGGTGTCCAAAGAATCAAAACAGGTGTTGGTATAGAACTGGGTCTCCTCCGCCAGCGGGGTCGAAGAATGTAGTGTTTAGGTTTCGATCTGTTAATAGTATTGTGATTCCAGCAGCAAGTACGGGAAGTGATAGGAGTAGGAGAACGGCAGTAATGAGTACAGATCATACGAATAATGGGGTTTGGTATTGTGAGAGGGCTGGAGGTTTTATGTTGATGGCGGTTGTGATGAAATTGATAGCTCCTAGAATTGATGACACTCCTGCTAAGTGTAGGGAGAAGATGGCCAGATCTACGGATGCACCAGCGTGGGCAAGGTTTCCGGCTAAGGGGGGGTATACTGTTCATCCTGTTCCTGCTCCTGCTTCTACTGTGGATGAGGCAAGTAAAAGTAGGAAGGATGGTGGTAGGAGTCAAAAGCTTATATTGTTTATGCGGGGGAATGCTATGTCGGGTGCGCCAATTATGAGGGGTACTAGTCAGTTTCCAAAGCCTCCGATTATAATTGGCATAACTATAAAGAAGATTATTACAAAGGCATGTGCGGTGACAATTACATTGTAAATTTGATCGTCACCTAGTAAGGTTCCGGGCTGTCCTAGTTCTGCACGGATAAGCAGGCTTAGGGCGGTTCCGATTATACCTGCTCAGGCACCGAAGATTAGGTATAGGGTGCCGATATCTTTGTGGTTGGTTGAGAATAATCATCGGGTAGTGGTGGTCACAGGTAAGATGGCTGAGTGTTGAGGCGTTAGGCTGTAGACCTTTTTACAGAGGTTCAATTCCTCTTCTTATCGGCTCTGTAGTGAAGTTCATGTTGAGTTGCAAGCTCATCGATGTACGTTGTAGACGTGCCGGAGTCTTAGGGTGTAGACAGAGGCCTGTTGGTTTAGGCGTCTAGCTGTTAACTAGGATGTTGTGGGATCGAAGCCCGCCTGTCTAGTATAAGGCCCTAACTTAATTAGAGTATCTGAGTTGCATTCAGAAGGTGTAGGTTAATATCCTGCGGGTCTTATCAGAAACTAAGAGGTTTTAGCTCTTGTTTAAGGCTTTGAAGGCCTTCGGTTTGTAGTTTATCCTAAGTTTCTAGTTAATGGTTAAAATTATTGGGGATAGAGGTAGGAGTGTGAGGGATAGGGAGGTGGTGATAGCAATTAGGATATTAGATGTCTTATTGGTGTGTCATTGTTTTATATGATTGGCAGAGTTTGGTGGGAGTGTGATTGTTGAGTAATATGTGAGGCGCAGATAGAAGAATAAGCTTAATAAGGAGAGGAGGGCGATGATTGTTGCTGTTGTTGTTATTTCTTGTTTTGTAAGATTATGGATGATAAATCATTTTGGTAGGAATCCTGTTAATGGGGGAAGTCCTGCAAGGGATAGTATGGTTAATATTATGGTAGCTATCAGGATTGGGGCTTTTGTTCAAGAAATTATTATTGTGGATAGTTTTATGGACTTAGTTGTATTAAGGATAAGGAAAATAGGGATGGTTAGTAAGGAATATACATAGAAGTTGATTATGGTGAGTTTAGGGCTGTAGATTAGAATAATGGTTATTCAGCCTAGGTGGGAAATAGATGAGAAAGCTAGGATTTTTCGGGTTTGTGTTTGGTTTAGGCCTATTCAGCCCCCTAAGGCTGCAGAGGCAATGGCTATGAAGGTTAGTAGTGTTGGGTGGAGGGATGGGGATACTATAAATAAAATAGTGAGTGGTGGCAGTTTTATGATTGTAGATAATAAAAGTGCTGTGGTTATAGATGATCCTTGGATGACTTCTGGAAATCAAAAGTGAAATGGTACTAGTCCAAGTTTTATTGCGATTGCAGTTGTAAGTAGAATGCAGGCTGTTGGGTGGTTTAGTTGAGTGAGGTCTCACTGGCCGTTTGAGTAGGCATTGATAATGCTTGTAAATAGGATTAGTGCTGATGCAGTAGCTTGGACTAGGAAGTACTTAATTGTAGCTTCAATTGCGCGTGGGTGATGGGATTTGGCGATTAATGGGATAATTGCTAGGGTATTGATTTCTAGGCCTGTTCAGGCCATAATTCAGTGGTTGCTTGAGATTGTAATGGCTGTGCCTAGTATAAGACTTAGTGTGAAGATTAGTTTTGCATATGGGCTCATTAGTAGGGGAGGGAGTTAAACCATCATTTTCGGGGTATGGGCCCGATAGCTTTGTTAGCTGACTCTACTAGGAAATAATATAGAGGAAGTATGAAGAGCTTTGATCTCTTTTGTGTAGGTTCGAGTCCTACTTTTCTAAGGTGTTCAGATAGGAAATGAGAGGGTTAGTGTACCTCTATATTCACTTTATCATAGTGATCCTTTTGTTCAGGCACATTTCCTTGGGCATGTCTTGAGTATGGGGGTAATCCTGCATAACAGATTGGTATGCTGGTGTGTCATAAGCATAGGGCTAGTGTTAGTGGTAAGAAATTTTTTCATAGGAGGTGTATGAGCTGGTCGTAGCGGAATCGAGGATATGAGGCGCGAACTCATAGAAAACCAGAGGACAGTAGTAGGATTTTTGTAGCTATAATAATAGGGAATAGCTCTAGGGGTGGGTTTAGTGAACTTGGGTTGAGGAATAGAATGGTGGTTAGTGTGTTTATTAGTATAATGTTTGCGTATTCGGCTAGGAAGAAAAGAGCGAAAGGACCTGCAGCGTATTCGACATTAAATCCGGAGACTAGTTCTGACTCTCCTTCTGTGAGGTCGAATGGGGCACGGTTTGTTTCGGCTAGGGTTGAAATATACCATATCATTGCAAGGGGTCAGGAAGAGAAGATAAGGTAAAGTGGTTCTTGGGTGGTAATGAGGGTATTTAGGGAGTAGTTTCCGCTTAATATAATTACGGAGAGCAGGATGATAGCTAGTGTAACTTCATATGAAATTGTTTGTGCTACTGCACGTAGGGCTCCGATTAGGGCATATTTTGAGTTGGAGGCTCATCCAGATCATAGGATTGAGTATACGGCTAGGCTTGATATGGCTAACAGGAATAGTAGTCCTAGGTTCAAGTCGGCTAGGGAAAATGGAAGTGGGAGGGGGATTCAGATTGTGATTGCCAATAGTAGTGCTAGTATTGGGGTTACGATAAATAAGAATGGAGATGAAGTAGATGGTCGGATTGGTTCTTTAATAAATAGTTTTACACCATCTGCTACAGGTTGTAGTAAACCAAATGGGCCTACAACGTTTGGGCCTTTTCGGGATTGTATGTAGCTTAGGATTTTTCGTTCTACTAGGGTTAGGAAGGCTACAGCAAGTAAAATTGGGATAGCATAGGACAGTGATATAAAGAGGAGGGTAAGGGTAGAGGGTTTTGACATAGTTGATGAAAGCTAGGGAGAGGACTTGAACCTCTGGGTAAAGGGCTTAAGCCTTTTGCATTTACCAAGCTCTGCCACGCTAGCGGCCCTTTTCTAGGGCATTGGTTATATGTTAATATCCATTATAGTAGTTTAGTTGAGTTCACTACTTGAGGGAGGGCGTGTTGGGTAATATTGGCCCTGCTTTCCCGGTCCTTTCGTACTAGGGAAGGCCTAGTCATAGATAGAAACCGACCTGGATTGCTCCGGTCTGAACTCAGATCACGTAGGACTGTTAATCGTTGAACAAACGAACCCTTAATAGCGGCTGCACCATTAGGATGTCCTGATCCAACATCGAGGTCGTAAACCTCCTTGTCGATATGGGCTCTTGAAGGAGATTGCGCTGTTATCCCTGGGGTAGCTTGGTTCATTACTCAGTTGTACTGGGTCTGATTACTATTAGCACATTGAGATGTCACTCTTAGTTAAGAGTTGTGGTCTTATTTTTGGAGGATTTGTTTTTCTCCAAGGTCGCCCCAACCAAAAAATATGAGCCATTGTCTAGTAAGTTGTAGGCCTAGTAGGCTTGGTTAGTGTTGGTGATGGCCATTGATTTTTAAGTTCCACAGGGTCTTCTCGTCTTATGGGTTCATTCCTGCTTTTGCACAGGAAGATCAATTTCACTGATTATCTACAGGAGACAGTTAAGACCTCGTTTAGCCATTCATACAAGTCCCGATTTATGAGACAATTGATTGCGCTACCTTCGCACGGTTAGGATACCGCGGCCGTTAAACGTTCTGTCACTGGGCAGGCATCACCTTTAATACTTGGTTGGCTAAAGGCTATGTTTTTGGTAAACAGTCGGGTCTTGGGTTTGCCGAGTTCCTTTTGTAGATTTTAATCTTTCTAATATGCGCACCTGGGTTGGGTTAACAGTATGTTTAATATTTTGTCTTGTTAGAATTGAGGTATTAATTATGGTCTGTTAATAATTAAATGATGTAAGCTTGCGCTAGGGAGGGAAATGTTCCAAGTTACTTATTTTAGCATAAGTTCTTCTATAGGGATAGGTTAGCCTGTTAGTGGTAAGGGAGTCATGTTGTTTTAGTATTTTTAAGAGGCGAGCTTTGACGCATTCTTTAATGATGGCTGCTTAAAGGCCTACAGTAAGGATGTGGGTGTGGTGTTTATCCGCTAGGGGAGATTGTTTTTCTTTTTTAAAGGGGCTGTACCCCCTTTAAATTACTCTTGACCTTCTACATGGGGGTTTGGTTAGGTTTCCTTAGAGGGAGGTCTAGAGAGAACTTAAATTCGTTTCACAGGCAACCAGCTATCACCCAGCTCGGTTGGCTTTTCACCTCTACTAACGAGTCATCCCACTCTTTTGCGACAGAGACGGGTTCGCTCATGTATAGCTGCTCGTGAGTAGCTCGCTTGGGTTTCGGGGGGGCAAGCTTAAATCCGTTTTGCTTGGTGGTTCTGGCTAAATCATGATGCAAAAGGTACAAGATTTTGTCTTTGCTATTATATGCTTAGGTTTTCATTATTATTTCATCTTTCCCTTGCGGTACAGGGGCTCTATCGCTCCGGATGATGTCCTTTTCTATCGCCTATACTAGGTTTATTGAATGTTTTAGTTAAGTGATGAAGTTAGTTTTTTGGTTAATTAGATATGAAGGGTTGGGCTAGAGTTTGGCTTCAAGGCGATCTGGGTGATGGCAGATATCTTTCAGGTGTAAGCTGAATGCTTTGGTGTTGTAGCTACGCCTTGGTATGCTAAGTACACCTTCCGGTACACTTACCTTGTTACGACTTACCTCATCTTTACCTAGTAATGTAGTATTAATTTATTAAGGGAATGTGGTTGTGACGAGGGTGACGGGCGGTATGTACGTGTCCCAGGGCCAATTTAAATGGGGCTCTCATTGTCCCTATTTACTGCTAAATCCGCCTTCCGGGAATGGTTTCACACTCCCTTCCGTGTTTCCTAGTGTTAGGAAATGTAGCCCATTGCTCCCGACTCATAAGCTATACCTTGACCTGTCTTGTTAGCGAAGTATGGTTATTGTGCCCACTGTTGTTCTTTCAAAAAGGTGAGCTGGCGACGGCGGTATGTAGGCTGGCTTAGGGCTAGAGTCGGTTGGGTAAATCGTGGGTTATCGATTATAGAACAGGCTCCTCTAGGTGGGTTTGGGACACCGCCAAGTCCTTAGAGTTTTAAGCGTTTGTGCTCGTAATTCTCAGGCGGATATCTTTGTATATGGGAAGATATCAAGATTTAGGGCCAGGCATAGTGGGGTATCTAATCCCAGTTTGGGTCCTGGCTTTCGTGGATCTAGTTTGTCTAAGGATTTAAGATCTCTTTTAGGGCGGCTTTAGTTGTAATCTGAGCTTATGACAGCTTGGTTACATTTTGATCTTAAATGTCAAGATACTGCATGTACCACTCTTTACGCCGTATTACCGTTAATTTGAGTCTCTTGTATGACCGCGGTGGCTGGCACAAGATTTACCAACTCTGGTTGCTATAACTAAGTCAAGCTTACACTTATTGCTTAATGTTAATTACTGCTGAATGCCCGTGGGGGTGTGGCTAAGCAAGGCGTCTTGGGCTACTTTGATATGGGGTGTGCCTGATACCTGCTCCTTTTATCTTGACAAGAAGGCTAAGGGCATTTACACTGGAATGCGGATACTTGCATGTATATATCTAGCAAGAACTAACGGTAAGGTTAGGACTAAGTCTTTTGTCCTCGGGGAGGTAGGGCTAACCATCTTAGCATCTTCAGTGCTATGCTTTTATTTAAGCTACGAGGACGTGAAAGGGGCTTGTGTTGTTTGTTGTTTGTTGTTTGTTGTTTGTTGTTTGTTGTTTGTTGTTGTTGTTGTTTGTTGTGTTTGTTGTTTGTTGTTTGTTGTTTGTTGTTTGTTGTTTGTTGTTTGTTGTTGTTGTTTGTTGTAGGTGGGTTTTTTAATATTTGGTAAAAATATATATAATAAATATGTAAATAATAAGTGATGTGGTGTACAAAGTGGTGGAATTATTTTAATGTAACTCCAGCGGCGGTGGAGTGTAAAAAGTGAAAAAATGTGTATAAGATAAGTAATAAAAGATGATGTTTACAATATAATGATGATGTATGGTTTGTTTGTAGGGTGTTCTTGTAGTTGAAGTTTACAACGATGGTTTTTCAGGCCATAGATCTTGGAGAGAGGCCAAGCAGGAATTATTATGACTTATTTTGTTTTTTTCTTGGGTGTAGGTTTTGTGTTGGGTGGGTTGGCGGTTGCGTCTAATCCTTCGCCATATTATGGGGTGGTTGGTTTGGTGTTGGCATCTGTGATAGGATGTGGGTGGTTGTTGAGTTTGGGAGTTTCGTTTGTGTCTTTAGTGCTTTTTATGGTGTATTTAGGGGGAATGTTAGTGGTGTTTGTATACTCTGTTTCTTTGGCAGCGGAGCCGTTTCCAGAGGCTTGGGGGGATTGGGGAGTAGTGGGGTATGGGGTTGGGTTATTTTTGGTTGTTGTTGTTGGTGTGGTTGTAGGAGGTGTGGTTGAGTGTTGAAAGGTTGGGTTAGTTACTGTTGATAATGGAGGTATGTTTTTGGTGCGGTTGGATTTTAGTGGTGTGGCAATGTTTTATTCTTTGGGGTTTGGGATGTTCTTGGTGGCGGGGTGAGGTTTGTTGTTGACGTTGTTCGTAGTTTTGGAGGGTTGTGCGGGGGTTGTCGCGTGGGGCTATTCGGGCAGTTTAGTGGGGTTATCAGAAAATAGTTTAATTTAGAATACCAGCTTTGGGAGTTGGTGATAAAGGTTTAATTCCTTTTTTTCTGAGGTATGTTTTGATGTATTATGTTTGTGATGGTGACAAATGTAAGTGTTTGTTTATTTAATGAATTTTTACTGGATTGTTTGATGATGTTTTGTGATGTATGATGTAAAAAAATTTTTGTTAAGTAACGAATTTGTTTATTAATGTAGTTTGTCTAGAGTGGGGAAAATGTGAAATGTGATGATAAAAATTGTGATGGGTGGAAAATTATGGTTTAGTCGGAAATTCCTAGTGTTGTTAAAATCGCCCGGGGGGGCGAAAATCGAAAAATCATATACCCTATGCATGCATTATCCTGCCACACGGGAGTTAAGCTAGTCGGATCAAGTATGTGAGGGCTATCTAAAGTGCATCAGTGTTGAGATGATTCCCCGGATACGTCGACCGTCTCATTGAGTGATTCTCTGAAAGTGATAAAAAGGCCCGTGGACCATTGTAGCCCAGGTAAATAGATTGTAAGCTCCTGCTCTAACTACCATGGGCAACCTGTGAAGGCTCCCGAAGGGAAGAGAGGGAACCAGTAGACAAAAGGCAGAAAGATGTCGGGATTACGAGGCAAAGTGCCCCTGACAGAGCTCGGTTGCATCTGTGAAAACCAATATATATCCAACTACCAATTGATGACCCTGAAATAGGAACCCGAGGCGCAAAAGAGCAAGTAGTGTCAGTGGTGTATGGTGGAAAGAATGGGCTTGAAGCTAGTATGAGGAGGTACTTCGTGCAAGGCGTTGCGGATTTCTCGTGCTGTGAACGATCAATAAATCCATCGGGTACTTTAGAAAGCTTGTACCGGAACAAAGTTTCGTCGGAATAGTCCTGCTACCATAAGGTCATTCCCTCCGGAGGCCTCGTGTCCAGGGAAAGTCCGTTAATGTATAGAATGGCATGTCATGGTTTTAGTACGGGCAGAGTGTAAATTCCGTTAATAAGTTACACGCGGATAGCGCTTGAAAGTAGGATGTGAAAAATGCGATTTGTGTCCAGGTGTATATTAATGTATTTAGACATGGATATAATGTATAATGTGGTACGAGAATAGTATGCTAGAGTACATAGATCCCGGCAAAAAATCCTCCGGGGGGGGAGGGGG
>JAUMJJ010001153.1:0-34104 GCA_033556795.1 Tapera naevia | reverse complement strand
CCAAAAAAAAACTGGCTGCATTTTCACACAAATGAGATTTTCCCCTCCAAACTGATTTCATTTTCCCCCAAATCCGGGTTTATTTCCCAATTACTGGGTTCATTTCCCCAAAATAATTTTTTCCCAAAGCACTCTTCATTTTCCCCAAAATCGATTTTTTTCCACCAAAACAGAGACCATTTACCTACAAGTTGGGTTTTCCCCCCAAACTGTGTTCATTTTCCCCCAAATTAGGGTTTTTTTACAAAATTTTACAAAATTACTGGGTTAATTTTCCCCAAAATCACTTCGCCCCCCCCCCCCCCCCCCCCCCCCCCCAAACTGGATGCATTTTCATACAAATCAGGATTTTCCCCCCCCAAAGTGGGTTAATTTTCACCATAATCAGCTTCTTTCCTCCCAAACTCGGTTCATTTCCCTACAAGTTGGTTTCCTCCGCCCAAAACTTTGTTCATTTTCCCCAAAATTCGAATTTTTTAACCCAATTACTGGGTTCATTTTCCCAAAATATTTTTTTTCCCCAAAACTGGGTTCATTTTCCTTAAAAACGGGTTTTTTCTGCCAAAACTGGGTTCATTTTCTGCATAATCAGCATTTTTCCTCGGAAACTAGGTTCATTTTCCACAAAATCCTTATTTCCCCCCAAAACTGGGTTTATTTTCACACAAATCAGGTTTTCCCCTCAAAACAGTATTCATTTTCCCCAAAATCTTCTATTTCCACTCCACACTTGGTTCATTTTCCCCAAAAACAGATTTTTCCTCCAAAACTGGGTCCATTTTCTCTAAATTCGGGTTTTTTTCCACCAAAACTCGGTTCATTTCCCTAGAAGTTGGTTTTCCCCCCCCAAACTTTGTTCATTTTCCCCAAAATTCGGTTTTTTTACCCAATTACTGGGTTCGTTTTCTCCAAAATAATTGTTTTCCCCAAAACTGGGTTCATTTTCTGCATAATCAGTTTTTCCCTCTGAAACTGGGTTCATTTTCCACAAAATTCGGGAAATGAACTGAGTTTTGGTGGAAAAAAAACTGACTTTGGGGAAAATGAACCCAGTTAGGGAGGAAAAAATCCGATTTTGGAGCAAATTACCCCAATTATGGGGGAAAAAAAATAATTTTCGGGAAATGAACCCAGTAATTGGAAAACCCGGATTCTGGGGAAAATGAACACAGTTTTGAAGGAAAAAAAAGATTTTGGGGAAATAAAGCCAGTAACTGGTTCAAAAATCCATATGTTGGGGAAAATGAACACAATTTGGTGGGGAAAACCCGATATGTAGGGAAATAAACCCATTTTTGGTGGAAAAAACATATTTTGAGGAAAATGAACCCAGTTTTTTTGGGGAAAAAATTATTTTGGGGAAAATGAACCCAGTTTGGGAGGAGAGAAGCTGATTATGGGGAAATGAACCAGTTTGGGGGGGGGGAAAATATTTTGTGGAAATAAAGCCAGTAATTGGGTAAAAACCCCGGATTTTGGAGAAAAATGAACCCAGTCTGGTGGGGAAAACCCAATTTGTAGGGAAATAAACCCAGTTTTGTGGAAAAAATATATTTTGGGGAAAATAAATGCAGTAATGGGGAAAAATCCTGATTTTGGGGAAAATGAACCAAGTGCGGAGTGGAAATAGAATATTTTGAGGAAAATGAAATCAGTTTGGAGGGGACAACCTGATTTGTGTGAAAATGTACCCAGTTTTGGGGGGGGGGGGGGGGGAAAGGATTTTGTGGAAAATGAACCTAGTTTTGGAGAAAAAATCTGATTATGCGGAAAATGAACCCCTTTTGGGGGGAAAAATGATTTTGGGGGAAATGAACGCAGTAATTGGGTAAAAAACTCTAATTTGGGGAAAATGGAACCAGTTTGGTAGGGAAAACCAAATTTGTAGGGAAGTGAACCCATTTTTGGTGGAAAAAACATATTTTTGGGAAAATGGACACAGTTTTGGGGGGGAAAAATGATTTTGGGGAAAATGAACCCAGTAATAGGGAAAAAAATGATTTTGGGGAAAATGAACCCAGTGTGGAATGGAAATAGAAGATTTTGGGGAAAATGAAATCAGATAGGAGGGGAAAACCTGATTTTTGTGAAAATGAACTGAGTTTTGGGGGGAAATAAGGATTTTATGTAAAATGAACCTATTTTTGGAGGAAAAAAGCTGATTATGTGGAAAATGAACCCAGTTTTGCGGAAAAACCTGTTTTCAAGGAAAATGAACCCAGTTTTGGGGAAAAAAATGATTTTGGGGAAAATGAACCCAGTGATCGGGTAAAAAACCCGGATTTTGGGGAAAATGAACACAGTTTGTTGGGGAAAACCTAATATGTAGGGAAATAAACCCAGTTTTGGTGGAAAAAACATATTTTGGGGAAAATGAACCCAGTTTTGGGGTAAAAAAATGATTTTTGGAAAAATTAACCCACTTTGTGAGAAAACCCCTGATTTTGGAGAAAATGAACCCAGTAATGGGGAAAAATCCTGATTTTGGGGAAAATGAACCAAGTGCAGAGTGGAAATAGAAGGTTTTGAGGAAAATGAAATCAGTTTGGACGGGACAACCTGATTTGTGTGAAAATGTCCCCAGTTTTGGGGGTTAATAGGGATTTTGCGGAAAATGAACCTAGTTTCGGAGGAAAAATTCTGATTATACGGAAAATGAACAGAGTTTTGGGGGAAAAAAACGTTTTTAAGGAAAATGAACCCAGTTTTGGGGGGAAAAATTATTTGGGGAAAATGAACACAGTAATTGGGTAAAAAAACCCCGAATTTTGGGAAAATCAGCAGAGTTGGGGGGGGGGAAGACTTGTAGAGAAATGAACCGACTTTTGCTGTAAAAAAACCGACTTTGGGGAAAATCAACCCAGTTTGGGAGGAAAAAATCCGATTTGGGGAAAATGAACACTGGAGGGGAAAAAAACCTGGTTTGGGGAAAATGAACACTGGAGGGGAAAACTAGATTTGTGTGAAAATGCACCCAGTGTTTTGTGGAAAAAAGGATTTTGGGGAAAATGAACCCAGTTTAGGAAGAAAGAAGCTGATTATGGGGAAAATTAACCCAGTTTGGAGGGGATAACCCGTTTTTGATTAAAATGAACCCAGTTTGAGGAAAAAAAATTTTTTGGGAAATAAAGCCAGTAATTGGGGCTTCTCCAAAACAACCAGGTTTTGGAGAAAATGAACACAATTTGGTGGGGAAAACCCAATATTTAGGGAAATAAACCCAGTTTTGGTGGAAAAAAAACATATTTTGGGGAAAATGAACACAGTTTTGGGGAAAAAATGATTTTGGGGAAATGAACCCAGTAATGGAGAAAAAATCCTGATTTTGGGGAAAATGAACCCAGTGTGGAGTGGAAATTGAAGATGTTGGGGAAAATGAAATCAGTTTGGAGGGAAAACCTGATTTGTGTGAAAATGTACCCAGTTTTTGGGGGAGAAAAAGGATTTTGGGTAAAATGAACCCAGTGTGGAGTGGAAATAGAAGATTTTGGAGAAAATGAACACTGTTTGGAGGGGAACACCTGATTTTGGAGAAAAAGCATCCAGTTTTGGGGGAAATAAGGATTTTGTGGAAAATGAATATAGTTTTGGAGGATAAAAACGATTTATGCAGAAAATGAACCCAGTTTTGGGTAAAAAACCCGTTTTTAAGGAAAATGAACCCAATTTTGGGGAAAAAAAATTATTTTTGGGAAAATGAACCCAGTAATTGGGTAAAATACCCGAATTTTGGGGAAAATGAACCCCGTTTGGGAGGAAAAAAACCCGATTATGGGAAAAATGAACCCAGTTTTGGGGAAAAAATTATTTTGGGGAAAATGAACCCAGTAATGGGAAAAAAAATGATTTTGGGGAAAATGAACCCAGTTTTGGGGAAAACCCCGGATTTGGGGAAAATGAACCCAGTTTTGGGGATAAAAATGATTTTGGGGAAAATGAACCCAGTAATGGAGAAAAAATCCTGATTTTGGGGAAAATGAACCCAGTGTGGAGTGGAAATAGAAGATTTTGGGAAAATGAAATCAGTTTGGAGGGGAACACCTGATTTTGGAGAAAAAGCATCCAGTTTTGGGGGAAATAAGGATTTTGTGGAAAATGAATATAGTTTCGGAGGATAAAAGCTATTTATGCAGAAAATGAACCCAGTTTTGGTAAAAAACCCGTTTTTAAGGAAAATGAACCCAATTTTGGGGAAAAAAATTTATTTTTGGGAAAATGAACCCAGTAATTGGGTAAAAAACCCGAATTTTGGGGAAAATGAACCCCGTTTGGGAGGAAAAAAACCCGATTATGGGAAAAATGAACCCAGTTTTGGGGAAAAATTATTTTGGGGAAAATGAAATCAGTTTTGGGAAAAAAATTATTTTGGGGAAAATGAACCCAGTAATGGGGAAAAAAAAATGATTTTGGGGAAAATGAACCCAGTTTTGGGGAAAACCCCGGATTTGGGAAAATGAACCCAGTTTTGGGGATAAAAATGATTTTGGGGAAAATGAACCCAGTAATGGAGAAAAAATCCTGATTTTGGGAAAATGAACCCAGTGTGGAGTGGAAATAGAAGATTTTGGGGAAAATGAAATCAGTTTGGAGGGGAACACCTGATTTTGGAGAAAAAGCATCCAGTTTTGGGGGGAAATAAGGATTTTGTGGAAAATGAATATAGTTTCGGAGGATAAAAGCTATTTATGCAGAAAATGAACCCAGTTTTGGGTAAAAATCCCGTTTTTAAGGAAAATGAACCCAAATTGGGGAAAAAAAAATTATTTTTGGGAAAATGAACCCAGTAATTGGGTAAAAAAACCGAATTTTGGGGAAAATGAACCCCGTTTGGGAGGAAAAAAAACCCGATTATGGGAAAAATGAACCCAGTTTTGGGAAAAAATTATTTTGGGGAAAATGAAATCAGTTTTGGAAAAAAATTATTTTGGGAAAATGAACCCAGTAATGGGGAAAAAAAACTGATTTTGGGGAAAATGAACCCAGTGTTTCAGAGGAAATAGAAGATTTTGGGGAAAAAAATCAAAATTCACCAAAAATTACACCAAAAATTTCACCAAAATCATTATTTCCCTCCCAAAACTGGATTCATTTCCCCCAAAATCAGGTTTTTTCCTCCCAAACCGGGTTCATTTTCCCCAAAATCCTATTTTTCCCCCAAAACTGGGTGCATATTCACACAAATCAGGTTTTCCCCTCCTAAAACGGTTCATTTTCCACAAAAGCTTCTATTTCCACTCCACACTGGGTTCATTTTCCCCATAATCAGGGTTTATTCCCAATTACTGTGTTCACTTTCTCAAAAATCCTTTTACCCCCCCCCCCCCCCCCCCCCCCCCCTCAAAAATGGGTTCATTTATCTCAAAAACTAACCCCTTGATTTTAAAGAATCCTGGAATTTCCTTCCATGAATAGCTGCCAGAAGAGAAAGCTTTTTACTGGCAGGGTATTCCTCTCTCGAAGGCTTACAAATACAGGCAAAGAGAGGATCTGCTCCTGCTTTCTTGAGCAGCCTTCACAGTGTTTCCCCGGCTTTCACACCACATTCCGGCTGCAAACCTTACGTTGGTCCGGAGACAGCGCCTTCTCTTGCCGGCTGGCTCTCTAAACTGAAACCGCTCAGAAAGCTGTCTCTGGCCGCGGTTTCACAGACATCTCGGCTGTCTGCTCCTTGCCGCTCTGAGAAGCAGTCATTTCAGATATCTAGCATCACATCACAGCGCATGCAGATGAGTCTAAAATCTTTCTCTCTTAGAAAGTTGCTATTTATGAAAATTGTTTTAGCATGACTTTTCATCTTCTAACAATGTAATTAAAGGGAATATTTTCAGATGATCTGCTCGTGCTTCAAGGACGAGGGATCCCTGTTTTCCAGTGTAGTCTCATCAGCCTCTGCAAACTCTTTCTACTGAAACAGCAGGCAGGGAATCCACAGCACATTCTCTGAACGGCACGGTTTTGTGTTTCTCCAAAGGAGAGCAGAAACTAACCCCTTGATTTTAAAGAATTACAGAATTCTCTTCCATGAATCCCTGCTAGAAGAGAAAGCATTTTAGCGGCAGGCTATTACTCTCTCGAAGGCTGACAAATACAGGCAAACAGTCGAGCTGCTTTTGCTTTCTTGCGCAGCCTTCACAGTGTAGCCCCGGCTTTCACAGTAGGCTTCAGCTGCAAACATTACGTTGTTCGGGAGACAGTGCCTTCTCTTACCGGCTAGCTCTCTAAACTGAAGCCGGTCGGAAAGCTGCCTCTCGCCGCGGTTCACAGACATCCCGGCGGTCTGCTGCTTGCCTCCCTGACGAACAGTCTTTTCCGATTTCTAGCAGCATATTAAAGCGCGTCCACAGCAGTCTAAAATCTTGCCTCCTACCCACCCCCGAATTTTCTATTTTGGAAATGTTTTAGCATGACATCTAATCTCCTAACAATGTATTTAAAAGACAAATAATCGGATGATCTGTTCATGTTCAAGAACGAGAGATCCCTTTTTTCCTGTCCATTCCCTTCAGCCTCTGCAAACTGTTTCTGCTGAAACTTGTTACAACAGCCGGCAGCGAATTCACACACATTCTCTGAACTGCACGTTTTTGTTTTTCCTCCAAGGGAGTGCAGAAACTAACCCTTTGAATTTAAAGAATCCTGGAATTTCCTTCCATGAATAGCTGCCAGAAGAGAAAGCTTTTTACTGGCAGGGTATTCCTCTCTCGAAGGCTTACAAATACAGGCAAAGAGAGGATCTGCTCCTGCTTTCTTGAGCAGCCTTCACAGTGTTTCCCCGGCTTTCACACCACATTCCGGCTGCAAACCTTACGTTGGTCCGGAGACAGCGCCTTCTCTTGCCGGCTGGCTCTCTAAACTGAAACCGCTCAGAAAGCTGTCTCTGGCCGCGGTTTCACAGACATCTCGGCTGTCTGCTCCTTGCCGCTCTGAGAAGCAGTCATTTCAGATATCTAGCATCACATCACAGCGCATGCACATGAGTCTAAAATCTTTCTCTCTTAGAAAGTTGCTATTTATGAAAATTGTTTTAGCATGACTTTTCATCTTCTAACAATGTAATTAAAGGGAATATTTTCAGATGATCTGCTCGTGCTTCAAGGACGAGGGATCCCTGTTTTCCAGTGTAGTCTCATCAGCCTCTGCAAACTCTTTCTACTGAAACAGCAGGCAGGGAATCCACAGCACATTCTCTGAACGGCACGGTTTTGTGTTTCTCCAAAGGAGAGCAGAAACTAACCCCTTGATTTTAAAGAATCACAGAATTCTCTTCCATGAATCCCTGCTAGAAGAGAAAGCATTTTAGCGGCAGGCTATTCCTCTCTCGAAGGCTGACAAATACAGGCAAACAGTCGAGCTGCTTTTGCTTTCTTGCGCAGCCTTCACAGTGTAGCCCCGGCTTTCACAGTAGGCTTCAGCTGCAAACATTACGTTGTTCGGGAGACAGTGCCTTCTCTTACCGGCTAGCTCTCTAAACTGAAGCCGGTCGGAAAGCTGCCTCTCGCCGCGGTTCTACAGACATCCCGGCGGTCTGCTGCTTGCCTCCCTGACGAACAGTCTTTTCCGATTTATAGCAGCATATTAAAGCGCGTCCACAGCAGTCTAAAATCTTGCCTCCTACCCACCCCGAATTTTCTATTTTGGAAATGTTTTAGCATGACATCTAATCTCCTAACAATGTATTTAAAAGACAAATAATCGGATGATCTGTTCGTGTTCAAGAACGAGAGATCCCTTTTTTCCTGTCCATTCCCTTCAGCCTCTGCAAACTGTTTCTGCTGAAACTTGTTACAACAGCCGGCAGCGAATTCACACACATTCTCTGAACTGCACGGTTTTGTTTTTCCTCCAAGGGAGTGCAGAAACTAACCCTTTGAATTTAAAGAATCCTGGAATTTCCTTCCATGAATAGCTGCCAGAAGAGAAAGCTTTTTACTGGCAGGGTATTCCTCTCTCGAAGGCTTACAAATACAGGCAAAGAGAGGATCTGCTCCTGCTTTCTTGAGCAGCCTTCACAGTGTTTCCCCGGCTTTCACACCACATTCCGGCTGCAAACCTTACGTTGGTCCGGAGACAGCGCCTTCTCTTGCCGGCTGGCTCTCTAAACTGAAACCGCTCAGAAAGCTGTCTCTGGCCGCGGTTTCACAGACATCTCGGCTGTCTGCTCCTTGCCGCTCTGAGAAGCAGTCATTTCAGATATCTAGCATCACATCACAGCGCATGCAGATGAGTCTAAAATCTTTCTTAGAAACTTGCTATTTATGAAAATTGTTTTAGCATGACTTTTCATCTTCTAACAATGTAATTAAAGGGAATATTTTCAGATGATCTGCTCGTGCTTCAAGGACGAGGGATCCCTGTTTTCCAGTGTAGTCTCATCAGCCTCTGCAAACTCTTTCTACTGAAACAGCAGGCAGGGAATCCACAGTACATTCTCTGAACGGCACGGTTTTGTGTTTCTCCAAAGGAGAGCAGAAACTAACCCCTTGATTTTAAAGAATCACAGAATTCTCTTCCATGAATCCCTGCTAGAAGAGAAAGCATTTTAGCGGCAGGCTATTCCTCTCTCGAAGGCTGACAAATACAGGCAAACAGTCGAGCTGCTTTTGCTTTCTTGCGCAGCCTTCACAGTGTAGCCCCGGCTTTCACAGTAGGCTTCAGCTGCAAACATTACGTTGTTCGGGAGACAGTGCCTTCTCTTACCGGCTAGCTCTCTAAACTGAAGCCGGTCGGAAAGCTGCCTCTCGCCGCGCTTCTACAGACATCCCGGCGGTCTGCTGCTTGCCTCCCTGACGAACAGTCTTTTCCGATTTCTAGCAGCATATTAAAGCGCGTCCACAGCAGTCTAAAATCTTGCCTCCTACCCACCCCCGAATTTTCTATTTTGGAAATGTTTTAGCATGACATCTAATCTCCTAACAGTGTATTTAAAAGACAAATAATCGGATGATCTGTTCGTGTTCAAGACGAGAGATGCCTTTTTTCCTGTCCATTCCCTTCAGCCTCTGCAAACTGTTTCTGCTGAAACTTGTTACAACAGCCGGCAGCGAATTCACACACATTCTCTGAATTGCACGGTTTTGTTTTTCCTCCAAGGGAGTGCAGAAACTAACCCTTTGAATTTAAAGAATCCTGGAATTTCCTTCCATGAATAGCTGCCAGAAGAGAAAGCTTTTTACCGGCAGGGTATTCCTCTCTCGAAGGCTTACAAATACAGGCAAAGAGAGGATCTGCTCCTGCTTTCTTGAGCAGCCTTCACAGTGTTTCCCCGGCTTTCACACCACATTCCGGCTGCAAACATTACGTTGGTCCGGAGACAGCGCCTTCTCTTCCCGGCTAGCTCTCTAAACTGAAGCCGGTCGGAAAGCTGCCTCTGCCCGCGGTTCTAAAGACATCCCGGCGGTCTTCTTCTTGCCTCCCTGACGAACAGTCATTTCAGATTTTGGGAGGAATTAACACAGTTTGGGAGAAAAAAAAACCGATTATGGGGAAAATGAACAGAGTTTGGGGGGGGAAAACCCATTTTGTAGGGAAAGGAACACAGTTAAGGTGGAAAGAAACAGATTCTGTGGAAAATGAAATTGTAGGGAAATGAACCCAGTTTTGCTGGAATTAAACATATTTTGTGGAAAATGAGGGTTTTTTTCTCCCCCGACTGGATTCATTTTCCCCAAAATCGGGTTTTTTTCCTCCCAAATTGGGTTCATTTTCCCCAAAATCCTTTTTTTCCCACAAAAACTGGGTGCATTTTCACACAAATCAGGTTTTCCCCTCCAAACTGATTACATTTTCCAAAAATCTTCTATTCCCACTCCACACTGGGTTTATTTTCCCAAAATCATTTTTTTTCCCCATTACTGGATTCATTTCCCCAAAATCGTTTTTTTTCCACCAAAACTGAGTTCATTTTCCCGAAATCGTTTCCCCCCCCCCCCCCCCCCCCCAAAAAAAAACTGGCTGCATTTTCACACAAATGAGATTTTCCCCTCCAAACTGATTTCATTTTCCCCCAAATCCGGGTTTATTTCCCAATTACTGGGTTCATTTCCCCAAAATAATTTTTTCCCAAAGCACTCTTCATTTTCCCCAAAATCGATTTTTTTCCACCAAAACAGAGACCATTTACCTACAAGTTGGGTTTTCCCCCCAAACTGTGTTCATTTTCCCCCAAATTAGGGTTTTTTACAAAATTTTACAAAATTACTGGGTTAATTTTCCCCAAAATCACTTCGCCCCCCCCCCCCCCCCCAAACTGGATGCATTTTCATACAAATCAGGATTTTCCCCCCCCAAAGTGGGTTAATTTTCACCATAATCAGCTTCTTTCCTCCCAAACTCGGTTCATTTCCCTACAAGTTGGTTTCCTCCGCCAAAACTTTGTTCATTTTCCCCAAAATTCGAATTTTTTAACCCAATTACTGGGTTCATTTTCCCAAAATATTTTTTTTCCCCAAAACTGGGTTCATTTTCCTTAAAAACGGGTTTTTCTGCCAAAACTGGGTTCATTTTCTGCATAATCAGCATTTTTCCTCGGAAACTAGGTTCATTTTCCACAAAATCCTTATTTCCCCCAAAACTGGGTTTATTTTCACACAAATCAGGTTTTCCCCTCAAAACAGTATTCATCTTCCCCAAAATCTTCTATTTCCACTCCACACTTGGTTCATTTTCCCCAAAAACAGATTTTTCCTCCAAAACTGGGTCCATTTTCTCTAAATTCGGGTTTTTTTCCACCAAAACTCGGTTCATTTCCCTAGAAGTTGGTTTTCCCCCCCCAAACTTTGTTCATTTTCCCCAAAATTCGTTTTTTTTACCCAATTACTGGGTTCGTTTTCTCCAAAATAATTGTTTTTTCCCCAAAACTGGGTTCATTTTCTGCATAATCAGTTTTCCCTCTGAAACTGGGTTCATTTTCCACAAAATTCGGGAAATGAACTGAGTTTTGGTGGAAAAAAAACTGACTTTGGGGAAAATGAACCCAGTTAGGGAGGAAAAAATCCGATTTTGGAGCAAATTACCCCAATTATGGGGGAAAAAAAATAATTTTCGGGAAATGAACCCAGTAATTGGAAAACCCGGATTCTGGGGAAAATGAACACAGTTTTGAAGGAAAAAAAAAGATTTTGGGGAAATAAAGCCAGTAACTGGTTCAAAAATCCATATGTTGGGGAAAATGAACACAATTTGGTGGGGAAAACCCGATATGTAGGGAAATAAACCCATTTTTGGTGGAAAAAACATATTTTGAGGAAAATGAACCCAGTTTTTTTGGGGAAAAAATTATTTTAGGGAAAATGAACCCAGTTTGGGAGGAGAGAAGCTGATTATGGGGGAAATGAACCCAGTTTGGGGGGGGGGAAATATTTTGTGGAAATAAAGCCAGTAATTGGGTAAAAACCCCGGATTTTGGAGAAAAATGAACCCAGTCTGGTGGGGAAAACCCAATTTGTAGGGAAATAAACCCAGTTTTGTGGAAAAAATATATTTTGGGGAAAATAAATGCAGTAATGGGGAAAAATCCTGATTTTGGGGAAAATGAACCAAGTGCGGAGTGGAAATAGAATATTTTGAGGAAAATGAAATCAGTTTGGAGGGGACAACCTGATTTGTGTGAAAATGTACCCAGTTTTGGGGGGGGGGGGGGGGGGAAAGGATTTTGTGGAAAATGAACCTAGTTTTGGAGAAAAAATCTGATTATGCGGAAAATGAACCCCTTTTGGGGGGAAAAATGATTTTGGGGGAAATGAACGCAGTAATTGGGTAAAAAACTCTAATTTGGGGGAAAATGGAACCAGTTTGGTAGGGAAAACCAAATTTGTAGGGAAGTGAACCCATTTTTGGTGGAAAAAAACATATTTTGGGGAAAATGGACACAGTTTTGGGGGGAAAAAATGATTTTGGAGAAAATGAACCCAGTAATAGGGAAAAAAATGATTTTGGGAAAATGAACCCAGTGTGGAATGGAAATAGAAGATTTTGGGGAAAATGAAATCAGATAGGAGGGGAAAACCTGATTTTTGTGAAAATGAACTGAGTTTTGGGGGAAATAAGGATTTTATGTAAAATGAACCTATTTTTGGAGGAAAAAAGCTGATTATGTGGAAAATGACCCAGTTTTGCGGAAAAACCTGTTTTCAAGGAAAATGAACCCAGTTTTGGGGAAAAAAATGATTTTGGGAAAATGAACCCAGTGATCGGGTAAAAAACCCGGATTTTGGGGAAAATGAACACAGTTTGTTGGGGAAAACCTAATATGTAGGGAAATAAACCCAGTTTTGGTGGAAAAAACATATTTTGGGGAAAATGAACCCAGTTTTGGGGTAAAAAAATGATTTTTGGAAAAATTAACCCACTTTGTGAGAAAACCCCCTGATTTTGGAGAAAATGTACCCAGTAATGGGGAAAAATCCTGATTTTGGGGAAAATGAACCAAGTGCAGAGTGGAAATAGAAGGTTTTGAGGAAAATGAAATCAGTTTGGACGGGACAACCTGATTTGTGTGAAAATGTCCCCAGTTTTGGGGGTTAATAGGGATTTTGCGGAAAATGAACCTAGTTTCGGAGGAAAAATTCTGATTATACGGAAAATGAACAGAGTTTTGGGGGAAAAAAAACGTTTTTAAGGAAAATGAACCCAGTTTTTGGGGGAAAAATTATTTTGGGGAAAATGAACGCAGTAATTGGGTAAAAAACCCCCGAATTTTGGGAAATCAGCAGAGTTGGGGGGGGGGAAGACTTGTAGAGAAATGAACCGACTTTTGCTGTAAAAAAACCGACTTTGGGGAAAATCAACCCAGTTTGGGAGGAAAAAATCCGATTTTGGGGAAAATGAACACTGGAGGGGAAAAAAACCTGGTTTTGGGGAAAATGAACACTGGAGGGGAAAACTAGATTTGTGTGAAAATGCACCCAGTGTTTTGTGGAAAAAAGGATTTTGGGGAAAATGAACCCAGTTTAGGAAGAAAGAAGCTGATTATGGGGAAAATTAACCCAGTTTGGAGGGGATAACCCGTTTTTGATTAAAATGAACCCAGTTTTGAGGGAAAAAAAAATTTTTTGGGAAATAAAGCCAGTAATTGGGGCTTCTCCAAAACAACCAGGTTTTGGAGAAAATGAACACAATTTGGTGGGGAAAACCCAATATTTAGGGAAATAAACCCAGTTTTGGTGGAAAAAAAAACATATTTTGGGGAAAATGAACACAGTTTTGGGGGAAAAAATGATTTTGGGGAAAATGAACCCAGTAATGGAGAAAAAATCCTGATTTTGGGGAAAATGAACCCAGTGTGGAGTGGAAATTGAAGATTTTGGGGAAAATGAAATCAGTTTGGAGGGGAAAACCTGATTTGTGTGAAAATGTACCCAGTTTTTGGGGGAGAAAAAGGATTTTGGGTAAAATGAACCCAGTGTGGAGTGGAAATAGAAGATTTTGGAGAAAATGAACACTGTTTGGAGGGGAACACCTGATTTTGGAGAAAAAGCATCCAGTTTTGGGGGGAAATAAGGATTTTGTGGAAAATGAATATAGTTTTGGAGGATAAAAACGATTTATGCAGAAAATGAACCCAGTTTTGGGTAAAAAACCCGTTTTTAAGGAAAATGAACCCAATTTTGGGGAAAAAAATTTATTTTTGGGAAAATGAACCCAGTAATTGGGTAAAATACCCGAATTTTGGGGAAAATGAACCCCGTTTGGGAGGAAAAAAACCCGATTATGGGAAAAATGAACCCAGTTTTGGGGAAAAAATTATTTTGGGGAAAATGAACCCAGTAATGGGGAAAAAAAATGATTTTGGGGAAAATGAACCCAGTTTTGGGGGAAAACCCCGGATTTGGGGAAAATGAACCCAGTTTTGGGGATAAAAATGATTTTGGGGAAAATGAACCCAGTAATGGAGAAAAAATCCTGATTTTGGGGAAAATGAACCCAGTGTGGAGTGGAAATAGAAGATTTTGGGGAAAATGAAATCAGTTTGGAGGGGAACACCTGATTTTGGAGAAAAAGCATCCAGTTTTGGGGGGAAATAAGGATTTTGTGGAAAATGAATATAGTTTCGGAGGATAAAAGCTATTTATGCAGAAAATGAACCCAGTTTTGGGTAAAAAACCCGTTTTTAAGGAAAATGAACCCAATTTTGGGGAAAAAAAATTATTTTTGGGAAAATGAACCCAGTAATTGGGTAAAAAACCCGAATTTTGGGGAAAATGAACCCCGTTTGGGAGGAAAAAAACCCGATTATGGGAAAAATGAACCCAGTTTTGGGGAAAAAATTATTTTGGGGAAAATGAAATCAGTTTTGGGAAAAAAATTATTTGGGGAAAATGAACACAGTAATGGGGAAAAAAAATGATTTTGGGGAAAATGAACCCAGTTTTGGGGGAAAACCCCGGATTTGGGGAAAATGAACCCAGTTTTGGGGATAAAAATGATTTTGGGGAAAATGAACCCAGTAATGGAGAAAAAATCCTGATTTTGGGGAAAATGAACCCAGTGTGGAGTGGAAATAGAAGATTTTGGGAAAAATGAAATCAGTTTGGAGGGGAACACCTGATTTTGGAGAAAAAGCATCCAGTTTTGGGGGGAAATAAGGATTTTGTGGAAAATGAATATAGTTTCGGAGGATAAAAGCTATTTATGCAGAAAATGAACCCAGTTTTGGGTAAAAAACCCGTTTTTAAGGAAAATGAACCCAAATTGGGGAAAAAAAAATTATTTTTGGGAAAATGAACCCAGTAATTGGGTAAAAAAACCGAATTTTGGGGAAAATGAACCCCGTTTGGGAGGAAAAAAAACCCGATTATGGGAAAAATGAACCCAGTTTTGGGGGAAAAAATTATTTTGGGGAAAATGAAATCAGTTTTGGGAAAAAAATTATTTTGGGGAAAATGAACCCAGTAATGGGGAAAAAAACCTGATTTTGGGGAAAATGAACCCAGTGTTTCAGAGGAAATAGAAGATTTTGGGGAAAAAAAATCAAAAATTCACCAAAAATTACACCAAAAATTTCACCAAAATCATTATTTCCCTCCCAAAACTGGATTCATTTCCCCCAAAATCAGGTTTTTTCCTCCCAAACCGGGTTCATTTTCCCCAAAATCCTATTTTTCCCCCAAAACTGGGTGCATATTCACACAAATCAGGTTTTCCCCTCCTAAAACGGTTCATTTTCCACAAAAGCTTCTATTTCCACTCCACACTGGGTTCATTTTCCCCATAATCAGGGTTTATTCCCAATTACTGTGTTCACTTTCTCAAAAATCCTTTTACCACCCCCCCCCCCCCCCCCCTCAAAAATGGGTTCATTTATCTCAAAAACTGACCCCTTGATTTTAAAGAATCCTGGAATTTCCTTCCATGAATAGCTGCCAGAAGAGAAAGCTTTTTACCGGCAGGGTATTCCTCTCTCGAAGGCTTACAAATACAGGCAAAGAGAGGATCTGCTCCTGCTTTCTTGAGCAGCCTTCACAGTGTTTCCCCGGCTTTCACACCACATTCCGGCTGCAAACCTTACGTTGGTCCGGAGACAGCGCCTTCTCTTGCCGGCTGGCTCTCTAAACTGAAACCGCTCAGAAAGCTGTCTCTGGCCGCGGTTTCACAGACATCTCGGCTGTCTGCTCCTTGCCGCTCTGAGAAGCAGTCATTTCAGATATCTAGCATCACATCACAGAGCATGCAGATGAGTCTAAAATCTTTCTTAGAAACTTGCTATTTATGAAAATTGTTTTAGCATGACTTTTCATCTTCTAACAATGTAATTAAAGGGAATATTTTCAGATGATCTGCTCGTGCTTCAAGGACGAGGGATCCCTGTTTTCCAGTGTAGTCTCATCAGCCTCTGCAAACTCTTTCTACTGAAACAGCAGGCAGGGAATCCACAGCACATTCTCTGAACGGCACGGTTTTGTGTTTCTCCAAAGGAGAGCAGAAACTAACCCCTTGATTTTAAAGCATCACAGAATTCTCTTCCATGAATCCCTGCTAGAAGAGAAAGCATTTTAGCGGCAGGCTATTCCTCTCTCGAAGGCTGACAAATACAGGCAAACAGTCGAGCTGCTTTTGCTTTCTTGCGCAGCCTTCACAGTGTAGCCCCGGCTTTCACAGTAGGCTTCAGCTGCAAACATTACGTTGTTCGGGAGACAGTGCCTTCTCTTACCGGCTAGCTCTCTAAACTGAAGCCGGTCGGAAAGCTGCCTCTCGCCGCGGTTCTACAGACATCCCGGCGGTCTGCTGCTTGCCTCCCTGACGAACAGTCTTTTCCGATTTCTAGCAGCATATTAAAGCGCGTCCACAGCAGTCTAAAATCTTGCCTCCTACCCACCCCCGAATTTTCTATTTTGGAAATGTTTTAGCATGACATCTAATCTCCTAACAATGTATTTAAAAGACAAATAATCGGATGATCTGTTCGTGTTCAAGGACGAGAGATGCCTTTTTTCCTGTCCATTCCCTTCAGCCTCTGCAAACTGTTTCTGCTGAAACTTGTTACAACAGCCGGCAGCGAATTCACACACATTCTCTGAATTGCACGGTTTTGTTTTTCCTCCAAGGGAGTGCAGAAACTAACCCTTTGAATTTAAAGAATCCTGGAATTTCCTTCCATGAATAGCTGCCAGAAGAGAAAGCTTTTTACCGGCAGGGTATTCCTCTCTCGAAGGCTTACAAATACAGGCAAAGAGAGGATCTGCTCCTGCTTTCTTGAGCAGCCTTCACAGTGTTTCCCCGGCTTTCACACCACATTCCGGCTGCAAACATTACGTTGGTCCGGAGACAGCGCCTTCTCTTCCCGGCTAGCTCTCTATACTGAAGCCGGTCGGAAAGCTGCCTCTGCCCGCGGTTCTAAAGACATCCCGGCGGTCTTCTTCTTGCCTCCCTGACGAACAGTCATTTCAGATTTTGGGAGGAATTAACACAGTTTGGGAGAAAAAAACGATTATGGGGAAAATGAACAGAGTTTGGGGGGGGAAAACCCATTTTGTAGGGAAAGGAACACAGTTAAGGTGGAAAGAAACAGATTTTGTGGAAAATGAAATTGTAGGGAAATGAACCCAGTTTTGCTGGAATTAAACATATTTTGTGGAAAATGAGGGTTTTTTTCTCCCCCCGACTGGATTCATTTTCCCCAAAATCGGGTTTTTTTCCTCCCAAATTGGGTTCATTTTCCCCAAAATCCTTTTTTTCCCACAAAAACTGGGTGCATTTTCACACAAATCAGGTTTTCCCCTCCAAACTGATTACATTTTCCAAAAATCTTCTATTCCCACTCCACACTGGGTTTATTTACCCCAAAATCATTTTTTTCCCCATTACTGGATTCATTTCCCCAAAATCGTTTTTTTTCCACCAAAACTGAGTTCATTTTCCCGAAATCGTTTCCCCCCCCCCCCCCCAAAAAAAAAAAATCGGCTGCATTTTCACACAAATGAGATTTTCCCCTCCAAACTGATTTCATTTTCCCCCAAATCCGGGTTTATTTCCCAATTACTGGGTTCATTTCCCCAAAATAATTTTTTCCCAAAGCACTCTTCATTTTCCCCAAAATCGATTTTTTTCCACCAAAACAGAGACCATTTACCTACAAGTTGGGTTTTCCCCCCAAACTGTGTTCATTTTCCCCCAAATTAGGGTTTTTTACAAAATTTTACAAAATTACTGGGTTAATTTTCCCCAAAATCACTTCGCCCCCCCCCCCCTCCCCCAAACTGGATGCATTTTCATACAAATCAGGATTTTCCCCCCCCCAAAGTGGGTTAATTTTCACCATAATCAGCTTCTTTCCTCCCAAACTCGGTTCATTTCCCTACAAGTTGGTTTCCTCCGCCCAAAACTTTGTTCATTTTCCCCAAAATTCGAATTTTTTAACCCAATTACTGGGTTCATTTTCCCAAAATATTTTTTTTCCCCAAAACTGGGTTCATTTTCCTTAAAAACGGGTTTTTCTGCCAAAACTGGGTTCATTTTCTGCATAATCAGCATTTTTCCTCGGAAACTAGGTTCATTTTCCACAAAATCCTTATTTCCCCCCAAAACTGGGTTTATTTTCACACAAATCAGGTTTTCCCCTCAAAACAGTATTCATTTTCCCCAAAATCTTCTATTTCCACTCCACACTTGGTTCATTTTCCCCAAAAACAGATTTTTCCCCCAAAACTGGGTCCATTTTCTCTAAATTCGGGTTTTTTTCCACCAAAACTCGGTTCATTTCCCTAGAAGTTGGTTTCCCCCCCCCAAACTTTGTTCATTTTCCCCAAAATTCGTTTTTTTTACCCAATTACTGGGTTCGTTTTCTCCAAAATAATTGTTTTCCCCAAAACTGGGTTCATTTTCTGCATAATCAGTTTTTCCCTCTGAAACTGGGTTCATTTTCCACAAAATTCGGGAAATGAACTGAGTTTTGGTGGAAAAAAAACTGACTTTGGGGAAAATGAACCCAGTTAGGGAGGAAAAAATCCGATTTTGGAGCAAATTACCCCAATTATGGGAAAAAAAATAATTTTCGGGAAATGAACCCAGTAATTGGAAAACCCGGATTCTGGGGAAAATGAACACAGTTTTGAAGGAAAAAAAAAAGATTTTGGGGAAATAAAGCCAGTAACTGGTTCAAAAATCCATATGTTGGGGAAAATGAACACAATTTGGTGGGGAAAACCCGATATGTAGGGAAATAAACCCATTTTTGGTGGAAAAAACATATTTTGAGGAAAATGAACCCAGTTTTTTTGGGAAAAAATTATTTTGGGGAAAATGAACCCAGTTTGGGAGGAGAGAAGCTGATTATGGGGGAAATGAACCCAGTTTGGGGGGGGGGGAAATATTTTGTGGAAATAAAGCCAGTAATTGGGTAAAAACCCCGGATTTTGGAGAAAAATGAACCCAGTCTGGTGGGGAAAACCCAATTTGTAGGGAAATAAACCCAGTTTTGTGGAAAAAATATATTTTGGGGAAAATAAATGCAGTAATGGGGAAAAATCCTGATTTTGGGGAAAATGAACCAAGTGCGGAGTGGAAATAGAATATTTTGAGGAAAATGAAATCAGTTTGGAGGGGACAACCTGATTTGTGTGAAAATGTACCCAGTTTTGGGGGGGGGGGGAAGGATTTTGTGGAAAATGAACCTAGTTTTGGAGAAAAAAATCTGATTATGCGGAAAATGAACCCCTTTTTGGGGGAAAAATGATTTTGGGGGAAATGAACGCAGTAATTGGGTAAAAAACTCTAATTTGGGGGAAAATGGAACCAGTTTGGTAGGGAAAACCAAATTTGTAGGGAAGTGAACCCATTTTTGGTGGAAAAAAAACATATTTTGGAAAAATGGACACAGTTTTGGGGGGAAAAAATGATTTTGGGGAAAATGAACCCAGTAATAGGGAAAAAAATGATTTTGGGAAAATGAACCCAGTGTGGAATGGAAATAGAAGATTTTGGGGAAAATGAAATCAGATAGGAGGGGAAAACCTGATTTTTGTGAAAATGAACTGAGTTTTGGGGGAAATAAGGATTTTATGTAAAATGAACCTATTTTTGGAGGAAAAAAGCTGATTATGTGGAAAATGAACCCAGTTTTGCGGAAAAACCTGTTTTCAAGGAAAATGAACCCAGTTTTGGGGAAAAAAATGATTTTGGGGAAAATGAACCCAGTGATCGGGTAAAAAACCCGGATTTTGGGGAAAATGAACACAGTTTGTTGGGGAAAACCTAATATGTAGGGAAATAAACCCAGTTTGGTGGAAAAAACATATTTTGGGGAAAATGAACCCAGTTTTGGGGTAAAAAAATGATTTTTGGAAAAATTAACCCACTTTGTGAGAAAACCCCCTGATTTTGGAGAAAATGAACCCAGTAATGGGGGAAAAATCCTGATTTTGGGGAAAATGAACCAAGTGCGGAGTGGAAATAGAAGGTTTTGAGGAAAATGAAATCAGTTTGGACGGGACAACCTGATTTGTGTGAAAATGTACCCAGTTTGGGGGTTAATAGGGATTTTGCGGAAAATGAACCTAGTTTCGGAGGAAAAATTCTGATTATACGGAAATGAACAGAGTTTTGGGGGAAAAAAACGTTTTTAAGGAAAATGAACCCAGTTTTTGGGGGAAAAATTATTTTGGGGAAAATGAACGCAGTAATTGGGTAAAAAACCCCCGAATTTTGGGAAAATCAGCAGAGTTGGGGGGGGGGAAGACTTGTAGAGAAATGAACCGACTTTTGCTGTAAAAAAACCGACTTTGGGGAAAATCAACCCAGTTTGGGAGGAAAAAATCCGATTTTGGGGAAAATGAACACTGGAGGGGAAAAAAACCTGGTTTTGGGGAAAATGAACACTGGAGGGGAAAACTAGATTTGTGTGAAAATGCACCAGTGTTTTGTGGAAAAAAAGGATTTTGGGGAAAATGAACCCAGTTTAGGAAGAAAGAAGATGATTATGGGGAAAATTAACCCAGTTTGGAGGGGATAACCCGTTTTTGATTAAAATGAACCCAGTTTTGAGGGAAAAAAAAAATTTTTTGGGAAATAAAGCCAGTAATTGGGGCTTCTCCAAAACAACCAGGTTTTGGAGAAAATGAACACAATTTGGTGGGGAAAACCCAATATTTAGGGAAATAAACCCAGTTTTGGTGGAAAAAAAACATATTTTGGGAAAATGAACACAGTTTTGGGGGAAAAAATGATTTTGGGGAAAATGAACCCAGTAATGGAGAAAAAATCCTGATTTTGGGGAAAATGAACCCAGTGTGGAGTGGAAATTGAAGATGTTGGGGAAAATGAAATCAGTTTGGAGGGGAAAACCTGATTTGTGTGAAAATGTACCAGTTTTTGGGGAGAAAAAGGATTTTGGGTAAAATGAACCCAGTGTGGAGTGGAAATAGAAGATTTTGGAGAAAATGAACACTGTTTGGAGGGGAACACCTGATTTTGGAGAGAAAGCATCCAGTTTTGGGGGAAATAAGGATTTTGTGGAAAATGAATATAGTTTTGGAGGATAAAAACTATTTATGCAGAAAATGAACCCAGTTTTGGGTAAAAAATCCGTTTTTAAGGAAAATGAACCCAATTTTGGGGAAAAAAATTTATTTTTGGGAAAATGAACCCAGTAATTGGGTAAAATACCCGAATTTTGGGGAAAATGAACCCCGTTTGGGCGATTATGGAAAAATGAACCCAGTTTTGGGGAAAAAATTATTTTGGGGAAAATGAAATCAGTTTTGGGAAAAAAATTATTTTGGGAAAATGAACACAGTAATGGGAAAAAAAATGATTTTGGGGAAAATGAACCCAGTTTTGGGGGAAAACCCCGGATTTGGGGAAATGAACCCAGTTTTGGGGATAAAAATGATTTTGGGGAAAATGAACCCAGTAATGGAGAAAAAATCCTGATTTTGGGGAAAATGACCCAGTGTGGAGTGGAAATAGAAGATTTTGGGGAAAATGAAATCAGTTTGGAGGGGAACACCTGATTTTGGAGAAAAAGCATCCAGTTTTGGGGGGAAATAAGGATTTTGTGGAAAATGAATATAGTTTCGGAGGATAAAAGCTATTTATGCAGAAATGAACCCAGTTTTGGGTAAAAAACCCGTTTTTAAGGAAAATGAACCCAAATTGCGGAAAAAAAAATTATTTTTGGGAAAATGAACCCAGTAATTGGGTAAAAAAACCGAATTTTGGGGAAAATGAACCCGTTTGGGAGGAAAAAAACCCGATTATGGAAAAATGAACCCAGTTTTGGGGAAAAAATTATTTTGGGGAAAATGAAATCAGTTTTGGGAAAAAATTATTTTGGGGAAAATGAACCCAGTAATGGGGAAAAAAACCTGATTTTGGGGAAAATGAACCCAGTGTTTCAGAGGAAATAGAAGATTTTGGGGAAAAAAAATCAAAAATTCACCAAAAATTACACAAAAATTTCACCAAAATCATTATTTCCCTTCCAAAACTGGATTCATTTCCCCCAAAATCAGGTTTTTTCCTCCCAAACCGGGTTCATTTTCCCCAAAATCCTATTTTTCCCCCAAAACTGGGTGCATATTCACACAAATCAGGTTTTCCCCTCCTAAAACGGTTCATTTTCCACAAAAGCTTCTATTTCCACTCCACACTGGGTTCATTTTCCCCATAATCAGGGTTTATTCCAATTACTGTGTTCACTTTCTCAAAAAAACTTTTCCCCCCCCCCCCCCCCCGCAAAAATGGGTTCATTTATATCAAAAACTAACCCCTTGATTTAAAGAATCCTGGAATTTCCTTCCATGAATAGCTGCCAGAAGAGAAGCTTTTTACCGGCAGTGTATTCCTCTCTCGAAGGCTAAAAAATACAGGCAAAGAGAGGATCTGCACCTCCTTTCTTGAGCAGCCTTCACAGTGTTTCCCCGGCTTTCACACCACATTCCGGCTGCAAACCTTACGTTGGTCCGGAGACAGCGCCTTCTCTTGCCGGCTGGCTCTCTAAACTGAAACCGCTCAGAAAGCTGTCTCTGGCCGCGGTTTCACAGACATCTCGGCTGTCTGCTCCTTGCCGCTCTGAGAAGCAGTCATTTCAGATATCTAGCATCACATCACAGCGCATGCAGATGAGTCTAAAATCTTTCTTAGAAACTTGCTATTTATGAAATTGTTTTAGCATGACTTTTCATCTTCTAATAATGTAATTAAAGGGAATATTTTCAGATGATCTGCTCGTGCTTCAAGGACGAGGGATCCTGTTTTCCAGTGTAGTCTCATCAGCCTCTGCAAACTCTTTCTACTGAAACAGCAGGCAGGGAATCCACAGCACATTCTCTGAACGGCACGGTTTTGTGTTTCTCCAAAGGAGAGCAGAAACTAACCCCTTGATTTTAAAGAATCACAGAATCTCTTCCATGAATCCCTGCTAGAAGAGAAAGCATTTTAGCGGCAGGCTATTCCTCTCTCGAAGGCTGACAAATACAGGCAAACAGTCGAGCTGCTTTTGCTTTCTTGCGCAGCCTTCACAGTGTAGCCCCGGCTTTCACAGTAGGCTTCAGCTGCAAACATTACGTTGTTCGGGAGACAGTGCCTTCTCTTACCGGCTAGCTCTCTAAACTGAAGCCGGTCGGAAAGCTGCCTCTCGCCGCGCTTCTACAGACATCCCGGCGGTCTGCTGCTTGCCTCCCTGACGAACAGTCTTTTCCGATTTCTAGCAGCATATTAAAGCGCGTCCACAGCAGTCTAAAATCTTGCCTCCTACCCACCCCCGAATTTTCTATTTTGAAATGTTTTAGCATGACATCTAATCTCCTAACAATGTATTTAAAAGACAAATAATCGGATGATCTGTTCGTGTTCAAGAACGAGAGATCCCTTTTTTCCTGTCCATTCCCTTCAGCCTCTGCAAACTGTTTCTGCTGAAACTTGTTACAACAGCGGCAGCGAATTCACACACATTCTCTGAACTGCACGTTTCTGTTTTCCCTCCAAGGGAGTGCAGAAACTAACCCTTTGAATTTAAAGAATCCTGGAATTTCCTTCCATGAATAGCTGCCAGAAGAGAAAGCTTTTTACTGGCAGGGTATTCCTCTCTCGAAGGCTTACAAATACAGGCAAAGAGAGGATCTGCTCCTGCTTTTTTGAGCAGCCTTCACAGTGTTTCCCCGGCTTTCACACCACATTCCGCTGCAAACCTTACGTTGGTCCGGAGACAGCGCCTTCTCTTGCCGGCTGGCTCTCTAAACTGAAACCGCTCAGAAAGCTGTCTCTGGCCGCGGTTTCACAGACATCTCGGCTGTCTGCTCCTTGCCGCTCTGAGAAGCAGTCATTTCAGATATCTAGCATCACATCACAGCGCATGCACATGAGTCTAAAATCTTTCTCTCTTAGAAAGTTGCTATTTATGAAAATTGTTTTAGCATGACTTTTCATCTTCTAACAATGTAATTAAAGGGAATATTATCAGATGATCTGCTCGTGCTTCAAGGACGAGGGATCCCTGTTTTCAGTGTAGTCTCATCAGCCTCTGCAAACTCTTTCTACTGAAACAGCAGGCAGGGAATCCACAGCACATTCTCTGAACGGCACGGTTTTGTGTTTCTCCAAAGGAGAGCAGAAACTAACACCTTGATTTTAAAGCATCACAGAATGTTCTTCCATGAATCGCTGCTAGAAGAGAAAGCATTTTAGCGGCAGGCTATTCCTCTCTCGAAGGCTGACAAATACAGGCAAACAGTCGAGCTGCTTTTGCTTTCTTGCGCAGCCTTCACAGTGTAGCCCCGGCTTTCACAGTAGGCTTCAGCTGCAAACATTACGTTGTTCGGGAGACAGCGCCTTCTCTTCCCGGCTAGCTCTCTAAACTGAAGCCGGTCGGAAAGCTGCCTCTGCCCGCGGTTCTAAAGACATCCCGGCGGTCTTCTTCTTGCCTCCCTGACGAACAGTCATTTCAGATTTTGGGAGGAATTAACACAGTTTGGGAGAAAAAAAACGATTATGGGGAAAATGAACAGAGTTTGGGGGGGGAAAACCCATTTTGTAGGGAAAGGAACACAGTTAAGGTGGAAAGAAACAGATTCTGTGGAAAATGAAATTGTAGGGAAATGAACCCAGTTTTGCTGGAATTAAACATATTTTGTGGAAAATGAGGGTTTTTTTCTCCCCCCGACTGGATTCATTTTCCCCAAAATCGGGTTTTTTTCCTCCCAAATTGGGTTCATTTTCCCCAAAATCCTTTTTTTCCCACAAAAACTGGGTGCATTTTCACACAAATCAGGTTTTCCCCTCCAAACTGATTACATTTTCCAAAAATCTTCTATTCCCACTCCACACTGGGTTTATTTTCCCCAAAATCATTTTTTTCCCCATTACTGGATTCATTTCCCCAAAATCGTTTTTTTTCCACCAAAACTGAGTTCATTTTCCCGAAATCGTTTCCCCCCCCCCCCCCCCCCCCCCCCCAAAAAAAAACTGGCTGCATTTTCACACAAATGAGATTTTCCCCTCCAAACTGATTTCATTTTCCCCCAAATCCGGGTTTATTTCCCAATTACTGGGTTCATTTCCCCAAAATAATTTTTTCCCAAAGCACTCTTCATTTTCCCCAAAATCGATTTTTTTCCACCAAAACAGAGACCATTTACCTACAAGTTGGGTTTTCCCCCCAAACTGTGTTCATTTTCCCCCAAATTAGGGTTTTTTACAAAATTTTACAAAATTACTGGGTTAATTTTCCCCAAAATCACTTCGCCCCCCCCCCCCCCCCCCAAACTGGATGCATTTTCATACAAATCAGGATTTTCCCCCCCCAAAGTGGGTTAATTTTCACCATAATCAGCTTCTTTCCTCCCAAACTCGGTTCATTTCCCTACAAGTTGGTTTCCTCCGCCCAAAACTTTGTTCATTTTCCCCAAAATTCGAATTTTTTAACCAATTACTGGGTTCATTTTCCCAAAATATTTTTTTTCCCCAAAACTGGGTTCATTTTCCTTAAAAACGGGTTTTTCTGCCAAAACTGGGTTCATTTTCTGCATAATCAGCATTTTTCCTCGGAAACTAGGTTCATTTTCCACAAAATCCTTATTTCCCCCCAAAACTGGGTTTATTTTCACACAAATCAGGTTTTCCCCTCAAAACAGTATTCATTTTCCCCAAAATCTTCTATTTCCACTCCACACTTGGTTCATTTTCCCCAAAAACAGATTTTTCCCCCAAAACTGGGTCCATTTTCTCTAAATTCGGGTTTTTTTCCACCAAAACTCGGTTCATTTCCCTAGAAGTTGGTTTTCCCCCCCCAAACTTTGTTCATTTTCCCCAAAATTCGTTTTTTTTACCCAATTACTGGGTTCGTTTTCTCCAAAATAATTGTTTTCCCCAAAACTGGGTTCATTTTCTGCATAATCAGTTTTTCCCTCTGAAACTGGGTTCATTTTCCACAAAATTCGGGAAATGAACTGAGTTTTGGTGGAAAAAAAAACTGACTTTGGGGAAAATGAACCCAGTTAGGGAGGAAAAAATCCGATTTTGGAGCAAATTACCCCAATTATGGGGGGAAAAAAATAATTTTCGGGAAATGAACCCAGTAATTGGAAAACCCGGATTCTGGGGAAAATGAACACAGTTTTGAAGGAAAAAAAAAGATTTTGGGGAAATAAAGCCAGTAACTGGTTCAAAAATCCATATGTTGGGGAAAATGAACACAATTTGGTGGGGAAAACCCGATATGTAGGGAAATAAACCCATTTTTGGTGGAAAAAACATATTTTGAGGAAAATGAACCCAGTTTTTTTGGGGAAAAAATTATTTTGGGGAAAATGAACCCAGTTTGGGAGGAGAGAAGCTGATTATGGGGGAAATGAACCCAGTTTGGGGGGGGGAAAATATTTTGTGGAAATAAAGCCAGTAATTGGGTAAAAACCCCGGATTTTGGAGAAAAATGAACCCAGTCTGGTGGGGAAAACCCAATTTGTAGGGAAATAAACCCAGTTTTGTGGAAAAAATATATTTTGGGGAAAATAAATGCAGTAATGGGGAAAAATCCTGATTTTGGGGAAAATGAACCAAGTGCGGAGTGGAAATAGAATATTTTGAGGAAAATGAAATCAGTTTGGAGGGGACAACCTGATTTGTGTGAAAATGTACCCAGTTTTGGGGGGGGGGGGAAGGATTTTGTGGAAAATGAACCTAGTTTTGGAGAAAAAAATCTGATTATGCGGAAAATGAACCCCTTTTGGGGGGAAAAATGATTTTGGGGGAAATGAACGCAGTAATTGGGTAAAAAACTCTAATTTGGGGGAAAATGGAACCAGTTTGGTAGGGAAAACCAAATTTGTAGGGAAGTGAACCCATTTTTGGTGGAAAAAAAACATATTTTGGAAAAAATGGACACAGTTTTGGGGGGAAAAAATGATTTTGGGGAAAATGAACCCAGTAATAGGGAAAAAAATGATTTTGGGGAAAATGAACCCAGTGTGGAATGGAAATAGAAGATTTTGGGGAAAATGAAATCAGATAGGAGGGGAAAACCTGATTTTTGTGAAAATGAACTGAGTTTTGGGGGAAATAAGGATTTTATGTAAAATGAACCTATTTTTGGAGGAAAAAAGCTGATTATGTGGAAAATGAACCCAGTTTTGCGGAAAAACCTGTTTTCAAGGAAAATGAACCCAGTTTTGGGGAAAAAAATGATTTTGGGGAAAATGAACCCAGTGATCGGGTAAAAAACCCGGATTTTGGGGAAAATGAACACAGTTTGTTGGGGAAAACCTAATATGTAGGGAAATAAACCCAGTTTTGGTGGAAAAAACATATTTTGGGGAAAATGAACCCAGTTTTGGGGTAAAAAAATGATTTTTGGAAAAATTAACCCACTTTGTGAGAAAACCCCCTGATTTTGGAGAAAATGAACCCAGTAATGGGGAAAAATCCTGATTTTGGGGAAAATGAACCAAGTGCAGAGTGGAAATAGAAGGTTTTGAGGAAAATGAAATCAGTTTGGACGGGACAACCTGATTTGTGTGAAAATGTCCCCAGTTTTGGGGGTTAATAGGGATTTTGCGGAAAATGAACCTAGTTTCGGAGGAAAAATTCTGATTATACGGAAAATGAACAGAGTTTTGGGGGAAAAAAACGTTTTTAAGGAAAATGAACCCAGTTTTTGGGGGAAAAATTATTTTGGGGAAAATGAACACAGTAATTGGGTAAAAAAACCCCGAATTTTGGGAAAATCAGCAGAGTTGGGGGGGGGGAAGACTTGTAGAGAAATGAACCGACTTTTGCTGTAAAAAAACCGACTTTGGGGAAAATCAACCCAGTTTGGGAGGAAAAAATCCGATTTTGGGGAAAATGAACACTGGAGGGGAAAAAAACCTGGTTTTGGGGAAAATGAACACTGGAGGGGAAAACTAGATTTGTGTGAAAATGCACCCAGTGTTTTGTGGAAAAAAAGGATTTTGGGGAAAATGAACCCAGTTTAGGAAGAAAGAAGCTGATTATGGGGAAAATTAACCCAGTTTGGAGGGGATAACCCGTTTTTGATTAAAATGAACCCAGTTTTGAGGGAAAAAAAAATTTTTTGGAAATAAAGCCAGTAATTGGGGCTTCTCCAAAACAACCAGGTTTTGGAGAAAATGAACACAATTTGGTGGGGAAAACCCAATATTTAGGGAAATAAACCCAGTTTTGGTGGAAAAAAAACATATTTTGGGGAAAATGAACACAGTTTTGGGGGAAAAAATGATTTTGGGGAAAATGAACCCAGTAATGGAGAAAAAATCCTGATTTTGGGGAAAATGAACCCAGTGTGGAGTGGAAATTGAAGATTTTGGGGAAAATGAAATCAGTTTGGAGGGGAAAACCTGATTTGTGTGAAAATGTACCCAGTTTTTGGGGGAGAAAAAGGATTTTGGGTAAAATGAACCCAGTGTGGAGTGGAAATAGAAGATTTTGGAGAAAATGAACACTGTTTGGAGGGGAACACCTGATTTTGGAGAGAAAGCATCCAGTTTTGGGGGGAAATAAGGATTTTGTGGAAAATGAATATAGTTTTGGAGGATAAAAACTATTTATGCAGAAAATGAACCCAGTTTTGGGTAAAAAAATCCGTTTTTAAGGAAAATGAACCCAATTTTGGGGAAAAAAATTTATTTTTGGGAAAATGAACCCAGTAATTGGGTAAAATACCCGAATTTTGGGGAAAATGAACCCCGTTTGGGAGGAAAAAAACCCGATTATGGGAAAAATGAACCCAGTTTTGGGGAAAAAATTATTTTGGGGAAAATGAAATCAGTTTTGGGAAAAAAATTATTTTGGGGAAAATGAACACAGTAATGGGGAAAAAAAATGATTTTGGGGAAAATGAACCCAGTTTTGGGGGAAAACCCCGGATTTGGGGAAAATGAACCCAGTTTTGGGGATAAAAATGATTTTGGGGAAAATGAACCCAGTAATGGAGAAAAAATCCTGATTTTGGGGAAAATGAACCCAGTGTGGAGTGGAAATAGAAGATTTTGGGGAAAATGAAATCAGTTTGGAGGGGAACACCTGATTTTGGAGAAAAAGCATCCAGTTTTGGGGGGAAATAAGGATTTTGTGGAAAATGAATATAGTTTCGGAGGATAAAAGCTATTTATGCAGAAAATGAACCCAGTTTTGGGTAAAAAACCCGTTTTTAAGGAAAATGAACCCAAATTGCGGAAAAAAAAATTATTTTTGGGAAAATGAACCCAGTAATTGGGTAAAAAAACCGAATTTTGGGGAAAATGAACCCCGTTTGGGAGGAAAAAAAACCCGATTATGGGAAAAATGAACCCAGTTTTGGGGAAAAAATTATTTTGGGGAAATGAAATCAGTTTTGGGAAAAAAATTATTTTGGGGAAAATGAACCCAGTAATGGGGAAAAAAACCTGATTTTGGGGAAAATGAACCCAGTGTTTCAGAGGAAATAGAAGATTTTGGGGAAAAAAAATCAAAAATTCACCAAAAATTACACCAAAAATTTCACCAAAATCATTATTTCCCTTCCAAAACTGGATTCATTTCCCCCAAAATCAGGTTTTTTCCTCCCAAACCGGGTTCATTTTCCCCAAAATCCTATTTTTCCCCCAAAACTGGGTGCATATTCACACAAATCAGGTTTTCCCCTCCTAAAACGGTTCATTTTCCACAAAAGCTTCTATTTCCACTCCACACTGGGTTCATTTTCCCCATAATCAGGGTTTATTCCCAATTACTGTGTTCACTTTCTCAAAAAAACTTTTCCCCCCCCCCCCCCCCCCCGCAAAAATGGGTTCATTTATATCAAAAACTAACCCCTTGATTTTAAAGAATCCTGGAATTTCCTTCCATGAATAGCTGCCAGAAGAGAAAGCTTTTTACCGGCAGTGTATTCCTCTCTCGAAGGCTAAAAAATACAGGCAAAGAGAGGATCTGCACCTCCTTTCTTGAGCAGCCTTCACAGTGTTTCCCCGGCTTTCACACCACATTCCGGCTGCAAACCTTACGTTGGTCCGGAGACAGCGCCTTCTCTTGCCGGCTGGCTCTCTAAACTGAAACCGCTCAGAAAGCTGTCTCTGGCCGCGGTTTCACAGACATCTCGGCTGTCTGCTCCTTGCCGCTCTGAGAAGCAGTCATTTCAGATATCTAGCATCACATCACAGCGCATGCAGATGAGTCTAAAATCTTTCTTAGAAACTTGCTATTTATGAAAATTGTTTTAGCATGACTTTTCATCTTCTAATAATGTAATTAAAGGGAATATTTTCAGATGATCTGCTCGTGCTTCAAGGACGAGGGATCCCTGTTTTCCAGTGTAGTCTCATCAGCCTCTGCAAACTCTTTCTACTGAAACAGCAGGCAGGGAATCCACAGCACATTCTCTGAACGGCACGGTTTTGTGTTTCTCCAAAGGAGAGCAGAAACTAACCCCTTGATTTTAAAGAATCACAGAATTCTCTTCCATGAATCCCTGCTAGAAGAGAAAGCATTTTAGCGGCAGGCTATTCCTCTCTCGAAGGCTGACAAATACAGGCAAACAGTCGAGCTGCTTTTGCTTTCTTGCGCAGCCTTCACAGTGTAGCCCCGGCTTTCACAGTAGGCTTCAGCTGCAAACATTACGTTGTTCGGGAGACAGTGCCTTCTCTTACCGGCTAGCTCTCTAAACTGAAGCCGGTCGGAAAGCTGCCTCTCGCCGCGGTTCTACAGACATCCCGGCGGTCTGCTGCTTGCCTCCCTGACGAACAGTCTTTTCCGATTTCTAGCAGCATATTAAAGCGCGTCCACAGCAGTCTAAAATCTTGCCTCCTACCCACCCCCCGAATTTTCTATTTTGGAAATGTTTTAGCATGACATCTAATCTCCTAACAATGTATTTAAAAGACAAATAATCGGATGATCTGTTCGTGTTCAAGAACGAGAGATCCCTTTTTTCCTGTCCATTCCCTTCAGCCTCTGCAAACTGTTTCTGCTGAAACTTGTTACAACAGCCGGCAGCGAATTCACACACATTCTCTGAACTGCACGTTTCTGTTTTCCCTCCAAGGGAGTGCAGAAACTAACCCTTTGAATTTAAAGAATCTGGAATTTCCTTCCATGAATAGCTGCCAGAAGAGAAAGCTTTTTACTGGCAGGGTATTCCTCTCTCGAAGGCTTACAAATACAGGCAAAGAGAGGATCTGCTCCTGCTTTTTTGAGCAGCCTTCACAGTGTTTCCCCGGCTTTCACACCACATTCCGGCTGCAAACCTTACGTTGGTCCGGAGACAGCGCCTTCTCTTGCCGGCTGGCTCTCTAAACTGAAACCGCTCAGAAAGCTGTCTCTGGCCGCGGTTTCACAGACATCTCGGCTGTCTGCTCCTTGCCGCTCTGAGAAGCAGTCATTTCAGATATCTAGCATCACATCACAGCGCATGCACATGAGTCTAAAATCTTTCTCTCTTAGAAAGTTGCTATTTATGAAAATTGTTTTAGCATGACTTTTCATCTTCTAACAATGTAATTAAAGGGAAAATTATCAGATGATCTGCTCGTGCTTCAAGGACGAGGGATCCCTGTTTTCCAGTGTAGTCTCATCAGCCTCTGCAAACTCTTTCTACTGAAACAGCAGGCAGGGAATCCACAGCACATTCTCTGAACGGCACGGTTTTGTGTTTCTCCAAAGGAGAGCAGAAACTAACACCTTGATTTTAAAGCATCACAGAATGTTCTTCCATGAATCGCTGCTAGAAGAGAAAGCATTTTAGCGGCAGGCTATTCCTCTCTCGAAGGCTGACAAATACAGGCAAACAGTCGAGCTGCTTTTGCTTTCTTGCGCAGCCTTCACAGTGTAGCCCCGGCTTTCACAGTAGGCTTCAGCTGCAAACATTACGTTGTTCGGGAGACAGCGCCTTCTCTTCCCGGCTAGCTCTCTAAACTGAAGCCGGTCGGAAAGCTGCCTCTGCCCGCGGTTCTAAAGACATCCCGGCGGTCTTCTTCTTGCCTCCCTGACGAACAGTCATTTCAGATTTTGGGAGGAATTAACACAGTTTGGGAGAAAAAAAAACGATTATGGGGAAAATGAACAGAGTTTGGGGGGGGAAAACCCATTTTTGTAGGGAAAGGAACACAGTTAAGGTGGAAAGAAACAGATTCTGTGGAAAATGAAATTGTAGGGAAATGAACCCAGTTTTGCTGGAATTAAACATATTTTGTGGAAAATGAGGGTTTTTTTCTCCCCCCGACTGGATTCATTTTCCCCAAAATCGGGTTTTTTTCCTCCCAAATTGGGTTCATTTTCCCCAAAATCCTTTTTTTCCCACAAAAACTGGGTGCATTTTCACACAAATCAGGTTTTCCCCTCCAAACTGATTACATTTTCCAAAAATCTTCTATTTCCACTCCACACTGGGTTTATTTTCCCCAAAATCATTTTTTTCCCCATTACTGGATTCATTTCCCCAAAATCGTTTTTTTTCCACCAAAACTGAGTTCATTTTCCCGAAATCGTTTCCCCCCCCCCCCCCCCCCCCCCAAAAAAAACTGGCTGCATTTTCACACAAATGAGATTTTCCCCTCCAAACTGATTTCATTTTCCCCAAATCCGGGTTTATTTCCCAATTACTGGGTTCATTTCCCCAAAATAATTTTTTCCCAAAGCACTCTTCATTTTCCCCAAAATCGATTTTTTTCCACCAAAACAGAGACCATTTACCTACAAGTTGGGTTTTCCCCCCAAACTGTGTTCATTTTCCCCCAAATTAGGGTTTTTTACAAAATTTTACAAAATTACTGGGTTAATTTTCCCCAAAATCACTTCGCCCCCCCCCCCCCCCCCAAACTGGATGCATTTTCATACAAATCAGGATTTTCCCCCCCCAAAGTGGGTTAATTTTCACCATAATCAGCTTCTTTCCTCCCAAACTCGGTTCATTTCCCTACAAGTTGGTTTCCTCCGCCCAAAACTTTGTTCATTTTCCCCAAAATTCGAATTTTTAACCCAATTACTGGGTTCATTTTCCCAAAATATTTTTTTTCCCCAAAACTGGGTTCATTTTCCTTAAAAACGGGTTTTTCTGCCAAATACTGGGTTCATTTTCTGCATAATCAGCATTTTTCCTCGGAAACTAGGTTCATTTTCCACAAAATCCTTATTTCCCCCCAAAACTGGGTTTATTTTCACACAAATCAGGTTTTCCCCTCAAAACAGTATTCATTTTCCCCAAAATCTTCTATTTCCACTCCACACTTGGTTCATTTTCCCCAAAAACAGATTTTTCCCCCAAAACTGGGTCCATTTTCTCTAAATTCGGGTTTTTTTCCACCAAAACTCGGTTCATTTCCCTAGAAGTTGGTTTTCCCCCCCCAAACTTTGTTCATTTTCCCCAAAATTCGGTTTTTTTACCCAATTACTGGGTTCGTTTTCTCCAAAATAATTGTTTTCCCCAAAACTGGGTTCATTTTCTGCATAATCAGTTTTTCCCTCTGAAACTGGGTTCATTTTCCACAAAATTCGGGAAATGAACTGAGTTTTGGTGGAAAAAAAAACTGACTTTGGGGAAAATGAACCCAGTTAGGGAGGAAAAAATCCGATTTTGGAGCAAATTACCCCAATTATGGGGGAAAAAAAATAATTTTCGGGAAATGAACCCAGTAATTGGAAAACCCGGATTCTGGGGAAAATGAACACAGTTTTGAAGGAAAAAAAAAGATTTTGGGAAATAAAGCCAGTAACTGGTTCAAAAATCCATATGTTGGGGAAAATGAACACAATTTGGTGGGGAAAACCCGATATGTAGGGAAATAAACCCATTTTTGGTGGAAAAAACATATTTTGAGGAAAATGAACCCAGTTTTTTTGGGGAAAAAATTATTTTGGGGAAAATGAACCCAGTTTGGGAGGAGAGAAGCTGATTATGGGGGAAATGAACCCAGTTTGGGGGGGGGAAAATATTTTGTGGAAATAAAGCCAGTAATTGGGTAAAAACCCCGGATTTTGGAGAAAAATGAACCCAGTCTGGTGGGGAAAACCCAATTTGTAGGGAAATAAACCCAGTTTTGTGGAAAAAATATATTTTGGGGAAATAAATGCAGTAATGGGGAAAAATCCTGATTTTGGGGAAAATGAACCAAGTGCGGAGTGGAAATAGAATATTTTGAGGAAAATGAAATCAGTTTGGAGGGGACAACCTGATTTGTGTGAAAATGTACC
>JAUMJJ010001152.1:0-42666 GCA_033556795.1 Tapera naevia | reverse complement strand
CCTCTTAAAACCCTTTGGGGGTAAAAACCTGATTTGAGGGGAAAATGACCACAGTTTGGGGGGGGGGAACCCAGTTTTGGGGAAAATGAACCCCAGTTTGGGGGGAAAACCCCGATTTTGGGGATAATGAACACAGTTTGGGGGGAAAAACCCGATTTTAGGGGAAATGAACCCAGTTTGGGGGGAAAACCCCGATTTTGGGGATAATGAACCCAGTTTGGGGTAAAAATCAGGATTTTGGGCAAAATGAACCCATTCTGGGGGTAAAAAAAGATTTTGGGGAAATGAACCCAGTTTGGTGGGAAAAGTCCGGATTATGGGGAAAATGAACCCAGTTTTTAGGGAAAAACCCGGTTTTGGTTAAAATGAAGCCTGTTTGGGGGAAAACCCTAGTTTTGCAGAAAATGAACCCCAGTTTTGGGGGAAAAATCCTGTTTTGGGGAGATGAACCCTGTTTGGTGGGAAAAAAAACGATTTTGGACAAAATGAACCCAGTTTTTGGGGAAAAAAACCGATTTTGGGGCAAATGAATCCAGTTTAAGGTAAAAATCGGGATTTTTGGGGAAAATGAACTCAGTTTGGGGGAAAACCCCAAATTTAGAGGGGAATAACCCCAGTTTTCGTGGGAAAAACCCTATTTGAGGAAAAAAGAACCCAGTTTGGGGGTAAAAACCTGATTGAGGGAAAATGACCACAGTTTGGGGGGGGGGGAACCCAGTTTTGGGGAAAATGAACCCCAGTTTGGGGGAAAAAACCAATTTTAGGGGAAATGAACACAGTTTGGGGGGAAAAAACCCGATTTTAGGGGAAATGAACCCAGTTTGGGGGGAAAACCCCGATTTTGGGGATAATGAACCCAGTTTGGGGTAAAAATCAGGATTTTGGGGAAAATGAACCCATTTTTGTAGGGAAAAAGACGATTTTGGGGAAAATGAACCCAGTTTTGGGGGAAAAAAAACCGATTTGAGGGAAAATGAACCCAGTTTGGGATGAAAACCCCGAGTTTAGGGGAAATGAACCCTGTTTCGTGGGAAAAACCCTGTTTTGAGGAAATGAACCGACTTTGGAGGGAAGAAACCCCGCGATATTGGGCAAAATGAACCCAGTTTTTAGGGAAAAAAAATGATTTCGGGGAAAATGAACCCAGTTGGGGGAAAATCCCGGTTTTGGGCAAAATGAACGCAGTCTGGGAGGAAAAAAAAAATGATTTGGGGAAAATGAACCCAGTTTGGAGGGAAAATCCTGACTTTAAAGGAAATGAAACCAATTTGGGGCGAAAAATGTGATTTGACGGGAAATGATCTCAGTTTTGGGGAAAACCCCTAATTTAGAGGAAAATAAACCCAGTTTACGCAGGAAAAACCCGGTTTTGGCCAAAATGAATCCAGTTTGGGGGAAAAAACCCTATTTGAGGGGAAAATGAACCCAGTTTGGGATGAAAACCCCGATTTTAGGGGAAATGAACCCAGTTTTGGGGAAAAACCCGATTTTAGGGGAAATGAACACAGTTTGGGGGGAAAAATCCGATTTTGAGGAAAATGAACCCAGTTTAGTGACAAAAAAAAAACGATTTTGGGCAAAATGAACCCATTCTGGGGGTAAAAAAAGATTTTGGGGAAATGAACCCAGTTTGGTGGGAAAAGTCCGGATTATGGGGAAAATGAACCCAGTTTTTAGGGAAAAACCCGGTTTTGGTTAAAATGAAGCCTGTTTGGGGAAAACCCTAGTTTTGCAGAAAATGAACCCAGTTTGGGGGGAAAAATCCTGTTTTGGGGAGATGAACCCATGTTTGGTGGAAAAAAAAACGATTTTGGACAAAATGAACCCAGTTTTTGGGGAAAAAAAACCGATTTTGGGGCAAATGAATCCAGTTTAAGGTAAAAATCGGGATTTTGGGGAAAATGAACTCAGTTTGGGGGAAAACCCCAAATTTAGAGGGGAATAACCCCAGTTTTCGTGGGAAAAACCCTATTTGAGGAAAAAAGAACCCAGTTTGGGGGTAAAAACCTGATTTGAGGGAAAATGACCACAGTTTGGGGGGGGGGAACCCAGTTTTGGGGAAAATGAACCCCAGTTTGGGGGAAAAAAACAATTTTAGGGGAAATGAACACATTTTGGGGGGAAAAACCCGATTTGGGGGATAATGAACCCAGTTTGGGGTAAAAATTGGGATTTTGAGGAAAATGAATGCAGTTTTGGAGGGGAAAAATCAGGATTTTGGGGAAAATGAACCCAGTTTTGGGGGAAAAATCCGATTTGAGGGAAAATGAACCCAGTTTGGGATGAAAACCCCGAGTTTAGGGGAAATGAATCCTGTTTCGTGGGAAAAAACCCTGTTTTGAGGAAATGAACCGACTTTGGAGGGAAAAAAACCCACGATTTTGGGCAAAATGAACCCAGTTTTTAGGGAAAAAAAATGATTTTGGGGAAAATGAACCCAGTTTGGGGGGAAAATCCCGGTTTTGGGCAAAATGAACGCAGTCTGGGAGGAAAAAAAAAAACGATTTGGGGAAAATGAACCCAGTTTGGAGGGAAAATCCTGACTTTAAAGGAAATGAAACCAATTTGGGGCGAAAAAATGTGATTTGACGGGAAATGATCTCAGTTTTGGGGAAAACCCCTAATTTAGAGGAAAATAAAGCCAGTTTACGTAGGAAAAACCCGATTTGAGGGAAAATGAACCCAGTTTGGGGGAAAAGTCGGGATTTTGGGCAAAAGGAACCCAGTTTGGGAGGAAAAAAAGCGACTTGGGGAAAATGAACCCAGTTTGGGGGAAAAACCCGGTTTTGGCCAAAATGAATCCAGTTTGGGGGAAAAAAACCCTATTTGAGGGAAAATGAACCCAGTTTGGGATGAAAACCCCGATTTTAGGGGAAATGAACACAGTTTGGGGGGAAAAATCCGATTTTGAGGAAAATGAACCCAGTTTAGTGACAAAAAAAAACGATTTTGGGCAAAATGAACCCATTCTGGGGGTAAAAAAAGATTTTGGGGAAATGAACCCAGTTTGGTGGGAAAAGTCCGGATTATGGGGAAAATGAACCCAGTTTTTAGGGAAAAACCCGGTTTTGGTTAAAATGAAGCCTGTTTGGGGGAAAACCCTAGTTTTGCAGAAATGAACCCAGTTTTTGGGGAAAAATCCTGTTTTGGGGAGATGAACCCTGTTTGGTGGGAAAAAAAACGATTTTGGACAAAATGAACCCAGTTTTTGGGGAAAAAACCGATTTTGGGGCAAATGAATCCAGTTTAAGGTAAAAATCGGGATTTTGGGGAAAATGAACTCAGTTTGGGGGAAAACCCCAAATTTAGAGGGGAATAACCCCAGTTTTCGTGGAAAAACCCTATTTGAGGAAAAAAGAACCCAGTTTGGGGGTAAAAACCTGATTGAGGGAAAATGACCACAGTTTGGGGGGGGGGGAACCCAGTTTTGGGGAAAATGAACCCCAGTTTGGGGGAAAAAAACAATTTTAGGGGAAATGAACACAGTTTGGGGGGAAAAACCCGATTTGGGGGATAATGAACCCAGTTTGGGGTAAAAATTGGGATTTTGAGGAAAATGAACGCAGTTTTGGAGGGGAAAACATGATTTTGGGGAAAATGAACCCAGTTTTGGGGGAAAAACCCGATTTGAGGGAAAATGAACCCAGTTTGTGATGAAAACCCCGAGTTTAGGGAAATGAATCCTGTTTCGTGGGAAAAACCCTGTTTTGAGGAAATGAACCGACTTTGGAGGGAAAAAAACCCGCGATTTTGGGCAAAATGAACCCAGTTTTTAGGGAAAAAAAAAGATTTTGGGGAAAATGAACCCAGTTTGGGGGGAAAATCCCGGTTTTGGGCAAAATGAACGCAGTCTGGGAGGAAAAAAAAAACGATTTGGGGAAAATGAACCCAGTTTGGAGGGAAAATCCTGACTTTAAAGGAAATGAAACCAATTTGGGGCGAAAAATGTGATTTGACGGGAAATGATCTCAGTTTGGGGAAAACCCCTAATTTAGAGGAAAAATAAACGCAGTTTACGTAGGAAAAACCGATTTGAGGGAAAATGAACCCAGTTTGGGGGAAAAGTCGGGATTTTGGGCAAAAGGAACCCAGTTTGGGAGGGAAAAAAGCGACTTGGGGAAAATGAACCCAGTTTGGGGGAAAAAACCCGGTTTTGGCCAAAATGAATCCAGTTTGGGGGAAAAAAACCCTATTTGAGGGAAAATGAACCCAGTTTGGGATGAAAACCCGATTTTAGGGGAAATGAACACAGTTTGGGGGGAAAAATCCGATTTTGAGGAAAATGAACCAAGTTTAGTGACAAAAAAAACCGATTTTGGGCAAAATCAACCCATTCTGGGGGTAAAAAAAGATTTTGGGGAAATGAACCCAGTTTGGTGGGAAAAGTCCGGATTATGGGGAAAATGAACCCAGTTTTTAGGGAAAAACCCAGTTTTGGTTAAAATGAAGCCTGTTTGGGGGAAAACCCTAGTTTTGCAGAAATGAACCCAGTTTGGGGGGGAAAAATCCTGTTTTGGGGAGATGAACCCTGTTTGGTGGGAAAAAAACGATTTTGGACAAAATGAACCCAGTTTTTGGGGAAAAAAACCGATTTTGGGGCAAATGAATCCAGTTTAAGGTAAAAATCGGGATTTTGGGGAAAATGAACTCAGTTTGGGGGAAAACCCCAAATTTAGAGGGGAATAACCCCAGTTTTCGTGGGAAAAACCCTATTTGAGGAAAAAAGAACCCAGTTTGGGGGTAAAAACCTGATTTGAGGGAAAATGACCACAGTTTGGGGGGGGGGAACCCAGTTTTGGGGAAAATGACCCCAGTTTGGGGGGAAAACCCCGATTTTGGGGATAATGAACACAGTTTGGGGGGAAAAACCCGATTTTCAGGGGAAATGAACCCAGTTTGGGGGGAAAACCCCGATTTTGGGGATAATGAACCCAGTTTGGGGTAAAAATCAGGATTTTGGGCAAAATGAACCCATTCTGGGGGTAAAAAAAGATTTTGGGGAAATGAACCCAGTTTGGTGGGAAAAGTCCGGATTATGGGGAAAATGAACCCAGTTTTTGAGGAAAAACCCGGTTTTGGTTAAAATGAAGCCTGTTTGGGGGAAAACCCTAGTTTTGCAGAAAATGAACCCAGTTTGGGGGAAAAATCCTGTTTTGGGAGATGAACCCTGTTTGGTGGGAAAAAAAAAACGATTTTTGGACAAAATGAACCCAGTTTTTGGGGAAAAAAACCGATTTTGGGGCAAATGAATCCAGTTTAAGGTAAAAATCGGGATTTTGGGGAAATGAACTCAGTTTGGGGGAAAACCCCAAATTTAGAGGGGAATAACCCCAGTTTTCGTGGGAAAAACCCTATTTGAGGAAAAAAGAACCCAGTTTGGGGGTAAAAACCTGATTTGAGGGAAAATGACCACAGTTTGGGGGGGGGGGGAACCCAGTTTTGGGGAAAATGAACCCCAGTTTGGGGGAAAAAACCAATTTTAGGGGAAATGAACACAGTTTGGGGGGAAAAACCCGATTTTAGGGGAAATGAACCCAGTTTGGGGGAAAACCCCCATTTTGGGGATAATGAACCCAGTTTGGGGTAAAAATCAGGATTTTGGGGAAAATGAACCCATTTTTGTAGGGAAAAAAGACGATTTTGGGGAAAATGAGCCCAGTTTTGGGGGAAAAAAAACCGATTTGAGGGAAAATGAACCCAGTTTGGGATGAAAACCCCGAGTTTAGGGGAAATGAACCCTGTTTCGTGGGAAAAACCCTGTTTTGAGGAAATGAACCGACTTTGGAGGGAAGAGAAACCCCGCGATATTGGGCAAAATGAACCCAGTTTTTAGGGAAAAAAAATGATTTCGGGGAAAATGAACCCAGTTTGGGGGGAAAATCCCGGTTTTGGGCAAAATGAACGCAGTCTGGGAGGAAAAAAAAAATGATTTGGGGAAAATGAACCCAGTTTGGAGGGAAAATCCTGACTTTAAAGGAAATGAAACCAATTTGGGGCGAAAAATGTGATTTGACGGGAAATGATCTCAGTTTTGGGGAAAACCCCTAATTTAGAGGAAAATAAACCCAGTTTACGTAGGAAAAACCCGGTTTTGGCCAAAATGAATCCAGTTTGGGGGAAAAAACCCTATTTGAGGGAAAATGAACCCAGTTTGGGATGAAAACCCCGATTTTAGGGGAAATGAACCCAGTTTTGGGGAAAAAACCCGATTTTAGGGGAAATGAACACAGTTTGGGGGGAAAAATCCGATTTTGAGGAAAATGAACCCAGTTTAGTGACAAAAAAAAAAAACGATTTTGGGCAAAATGAACCCATTCTGGGGGTAAAAAAAGATTTTGGGGAAATGAACCCAGTTTGGTGGAAAAGTCCGGATTATGGGGAAAATGAACCCAGTTTTTAGGGAAAAACCCGGTTTTGGTTAAAATGAAGCCTGTTTGGGGGAAAACCCTAGTTTTGCAGAAAATGAACCCAGTTTGGGGGGAAAAATCCTGTTTTGGGGAGATGAACCCTGTTTGGTGGGAAAAAAACGATTTTGGACAAAATGAACCCAGTTTTTGGGGAAAAAAAACCGATTTTGGGGCAAATGAATCCAGTTTAAGGTAAAATCGGGATTTTGGGGAAAATGAACTCAGTTTGGGGGAAAACCCCAAATTTAGAGGGGAATAACCCCAGTTTTCGTGGGAAAAACCCTATTGAGGAAAAAAGAACCCAGTTTGGGGGTAAAAACCTGATTTGAGGGAAAATGACCACAGTTTGGGGGGGGGGAACCCAGTTTTGGGGAAAATGAACCCCAGTTTGGGGGAAAAAAACAATTTTAGGGGAAATGAACACAGTTTGGGGGGAAAAACCCGATTTGGGGGATAATGAACCCAGTTTGGGGTAAAAATTGGGATTTTGAGGAAATGAACGCAGTTTTGGAGGGGAAAACATGATTTTGGGGAAAATGAACCCAGTTTTGGGGGAAAACCCGATTTGAGGGAAAATGAACCCAGTTTGGGATGAAAACCCCGAGTTTAGGGAAATGAATCCTGTTTCGTGGGAAAAACCCTGTTTTGAGGAAATGAACCGACTTTGGAGGGAAAAAAACCCGCGATTTTGGTCAAAATGAACCCAGTTTTTAGGGAAAAAAAATGATTTTGAGGAAAATGAACCCAGTTTGGGGGGAAAATCCCGGTTTTGGGCAAAATGAACGCAGTCTGGGAGGAAAAAAAAACGATTTGGGGAAAATGAACCCAGTTTGGAGGGAAAATCCTGACTTTAAAGGAAATGAAACCAATTTGGGGCGAAAAATGTGATTTGACGGGAAATGATCTCAGTTTTGGGGAAAACCCCTAATTTAGAGGAAAATAAACCCAGTTTACGTAGGAAAAACCCGATTTGAGGGAAAATGAACCCAGTTTGGGGGAAAAGTCGGGATTTTGGGCAAAAGGAACCCAGTTTGGGAGGAAAAAAAGGCGACTTGGGGAAAATGAACCCAGTTTGGGGGAAAAACCCGGTTTTGGCCAAAATGAATCCAGTTTGGGGGAAAAAAACCCTATTTGAGGGAAAATGACCCAGTTTGGGATGAAAACCCCGATTTTAGGGGAAATGAACACAGTTTGGGGGGAAAAATCCGATTTTGAGGAAAATGAACCCAGTTTAGTGACAAAAAAAAACCGATTTTGGGCAAAATCAACCCATTCTGGGGGTAAAAAAAGATTTTGGGGAAATGAACCCAGTTTGGTGGGAAAAGTCCGGATTATGGGGAAAATGAACCCAGTTTTTAGGGAAAAACCCGGTTTGGTTAAAATGAAGCCTGTTTGGGGGAAAACCCTAGTTTTGCAGAAAATGAACCCAGTTTTGGGGAAAAATCCTGTTTTGGGGAGATGAACCCTGTTTGGTGGGAAAAAAAACGATTTTTGGACAAAATGACCCAGTTTTTGGGGAAAAAAACCGATTTTGGGGCAAATGAATCCAGTTTAAGGTAAAAATCGGGATTTTGGGGAAAATGAACTCAGTTTGGGGAAAACCCCAAATTTAGAGGGAATAACCCCAGTTTTCGTGGGAAAAACCCTATTTGAGGAAAAAAGAGCCCAGTTTGGGGGTAAAAACCTGATTTGAGGGAAAATGACCACAGTTTGGGGGGGGGAACCCAGTTTTGGGGAAAATGAACCCCAGTTTGGGGGGAAAACCCCGATTTTGGGGATAATGAACACAGTTTGGGGGGAAAAACCCGATTTTAGGGGAAATGAACCCAGTTTGGGGGGAAAACCCCGATTTTGGGGATAATGAACCAGTTTGGGGTAAAAATCAGGATTTTGGGCAAAATGAACCCATTCTGGGGGTAAAAAAAGATTTTGGGGAAATGAACCCAGTTTGGTGGGAAAAGTCCGGATTATGGGGAAAATGAACCCAGTTTTTAGGGAAAAACCCGGTTTTGGTTAAAATGAAGCCTGTTTGGGGGAAAACCCTAGTTTTGCAGAAAATGAACCCAGTTTTGGGGGAAAAATCCTGTTTTGGGGAGATGAACCCTGTTTGGTGGGAAAAAAAACGATTTTGGACAAAATGAACCCAGTTTTTGGGGAAAAAAAACCGATTTTGGGGCAAATGAATCCAGTTTAAGGTAAAAATCGGGATTTTGGGGAAAATGAACTCAGTTTGGGGAAAACCCCAAATTTAGAGGGGAATAACCCCAGTTTTCGTGGGAAAAACCCTATTTGAGGAAAAAAGAACCCAGTTTGGGGGTAAAAACCTGATTTGAGGGAAAATGACCACAGTTGTGGGGGGGAACCCAGTTTTGGGGAAAATGAACCCCAGTTTGGGGGGAAAAAACAGTTTTAGGGGAAATGAACACAGTTTGGGGGGAAAACCCCGATTTTGGGGATAATGAACCCAGTTTGGGGTAAAAATCAGGATTTTGGGGAAAATGAACCCATTTTTTGTAGGGAAAAAGACGATTTTGGGGAAAATGAACCCAGTTTTTGGGGGAAAAAAACCGATTTGAGGGAAAATGAACCCAGTTTGGGATGAAAACCCCGAGTTTAGGGAAATGAACCCTGTTTCGTGGGAAAAACCCTGTTTTGAGGAAATGAACCGACTTTGGAGGGAAGAAACCCCGCGATATTGGGCAAAATGAACCCAGTTTTTAGGAAAAAAAATGATTTCGGGGAAAATGAACCCAGTTTGGGGGGAAAATCCCGGTTTTGGGCAAAATGAACGCAGTCTGGGAGGAAAAAAAAAATGATTTGGGGAAAATGAACCCAGTTTGGAGGGAAAATCCTGACTTTAAAGGAAATGAAACCAATTTGGGGCGAAAAATGTGATTTGACGGGAAATGATCTCAGTTTTGGGGAAAACCCCTAATTTAGAGGAAAATAAACCCAGTTTACGTAGGAAAAACCCGGTTTTGGCCAAATGAATCCAGTTTGGGGGAAAAAACCCTATTTGAGGGAAAATGAACCCAGTTTGGGATGAAAACCCCGATTTTAGGGGAAATGAACCCAGTTTTTGGGGAAAAACCCGATTTTAGGGGAAATGAACACAGTTTGGGGGGAAAAATCCGATTTTGAGGAAAATGAACCCAGTTTAGTGACAAAAAAAAAAACGATTTTGGGCAAAATGAACCCATTCTGGGGGTAAAAAAAGATTTTGGGGAAATGAACCCAGTTTGGTGGGAAAAGTCCGGATTAATGGGGAAAATGAACCCAGTTTTTAGGGAAAAACCCGGTTTTGGTTAAAATGAAGCCTGTTTGGGGGAAAACCCTAGTTTTGCAGAAAATGAACCCAGTTTGGGGGGAAAAATCCTGTTTTGGGGAGATGAACCCTGTTTGGTGGGAAAAAAACGATTTTGGACAAAATGAACCCAGTTTTTGGGGAAAAAAACCGATTTTGGGGCAAATGAATCCAGTTTAAGGTAAAAATCGGGATTTTGGGGAAAATGAACTCAGTTTGGGGGAAAACCCCAAATTTAGAGGGGAATAACCCCAGTTTTCGTGGAAAAACCCTATTTGAGGAAAAAAGAACCCAGTTTGGGGGTAAAAACCTGATTTGAGGGAAAATGACCACAGTTTGGGGGGGGGGAACCCAGTTTTGGGGAAAATGAACCCCAGTTTGGGGGAAAAAAACAATTTTAGGGGAAATGAACACAGTTTGGGGGGAAAAACCCGATTTGGGGGATAATGAACCCAGTTTGGGGTAAAAATTGGGATTTTGAGGAAAAATGAACGCAGTTTTGGAGGGGAAAACATGATTTTGGGGAAAATGAACCCAGTTTTGGGGGAAAACCCGATTTGAGGGAAAATGAACCCAGTTTGGGATGAAAACCCCGAGTTTAGGGGAAATGAATCCTGTTTCGTGGGAAAAACCCTGTTTTGAGGAAATGAACCGACTTTGGAGGGAAAAAAACCCGCGATTTTGGGCAAAATGAACCCAGTTTTTTAGGGAAAAAAAAAGATTTTGGGGAAAATGAACCCAGTTTGGGGGGAAAATCCCGGTTTTGGGCAAAATGAACGCAGTCTGGGAGGAAAAAAAAAAACGATTTGGGGAAAATGAACCCAGTTTGGAGGGAAAATCCTGACTTTAAAGGAAATGAAACCAATTTGGGGCGAAAAATGTGATTTGACGGGAAATGATCTCAGTTTTGGGGAAAACCCCTAATTTAGAGGAAAATAAACCCAGTTTACGTAGGAAAAACCCGATTTGAGGGAAAATGAACCAGTTTGGGGGAAAAGTCGGGATTTTGGGCAAAGGACCCAGTTTGGGAGGAAAAAAAGGCGACTTGGGGAAAATGAACCCAGTTTGGGGAAAAACCCGGTTTTGGCCAAAATGAATCCAGTTTGGGGGAAAAAAACCCTATTTGAGGAAAATGAACCCAGTTTGGGATGAAACCCCGATTTTAGGGGAAATGAACACAGTTTGGGGGAAAATCCGATTTTGAGGAAAATGAACCCAGTTTAGTGACAAAAAAAAACCGATTTTGGGCAAATCAACCCATTCTGGGGGTAAAAAAGATTTTGGGGAAATGAACCCAGTTTGGTGGGGAAAAGTCCGGATTATGGGGAAAATGAACCCAGTTTTTAGGGAAAAACCCAGTTTTGGTTAAAATGAAGCCTGTTTGGGGGAAAACCCTAGTTTTGCAGAAATGAACCCAGTTTGGGGGGAAAATCCTGTTTTGGGGAGATGAACCCTGTTTGGTGGGAAAAAAACGATTTTGGACAAAATGAACCCAGTTTTTGGGGAAAAAACCGATTTTGGGGCAAATGAATCCAGTTTAAGGTAAAAATCGGGATTTTGGGGAAAATGAACTCAGTTTGGGGGAAAACCCCAAATTTAGAGGGGAATAACCCCAGTTTCGTGGGAAAAACCCTATTTGAGGAAAAAAGAACCCAGTTTGGGGGTAAAAACCTGATTTGAGGGAAAATGACACAGTTTGGGGGGGGGGAACCCAGTTTTGGGGAAAATGAACCCCAGTTTGGGGGGAAAACCCCGATTTTGGGGATAATGAACACAGTTTGGGGGGAAAAACCCGATTTTAGGGGAAATGAACCCAGTTTGGGGGGAAAACCCCGATTTTGGGGATAATGAACCCAGTTTGGGGTAAAAATCAGGATTTTGGGCAAAATGAACCCATTCTGGGGGTAAAAAAAGATTTTGGGGAAATGAACCCAGTTTGGTGGGAAAAGTCCGGATTATGGGGAAAATGAACCCAGTTTTTAGGGAAAAACCCGGTTTTGGTTAAAATGAAGCCTGTTTGGGGGAAAACCCTAGTTTTGCAGAAATGAACCCAGTTTTGGGGGAAAAATCCTGTTTTGGGGAGATGAACCCTGTTTGGTGGGAAAAAAAACGATTTTGGACAAAATGAACCCAGTTTTTGGGGAAAAAAACCGATTTTGGGGCAAATGAATCCAGTTTAAGGTAAAAATCGGGATTTTGGGGAAAATGAACTCAGTTTGGGGGAAAACCCCAAATTTAGAGGGGAATAACCCCAGTTTTCGTGGGAAAAACCCTATTTGAGGAAAAAAGAACCCAGTTTGGGGTAAAAACCTGATTTGAGGGAAAATGACCACAGTTTGGGGGGGGGGGAACCCAGTTTTGGGGAAAAATGAACCCCAGTTTGGGGGAAAAAAACCAATTTTAGGGGAAATGAACACAGTTTGGGGGGAAAAACCGATTTTAGGGGAAATGAACCCAGTTTGGGGGGAAAACCCCGATTTTGGGGATAATGAACCCAGTTTGGGGTAAAAATCAGGATTTTGGGGAAAATGAACCCATTTTTGTAGGGAAAAAGACGATTTTGGGGAAAATGAACCCAGTTTTGGGGGAAAAAAAAACCGATTTGAGGGAAAATGAACCCAGTTTGGGATGAAAACCCCGAGTTTAGGGGAAATGAACCCTGTTTCGTGGGAAAAACCCTGTTTTGAGGAAATGAACCGACTTTGGAGGGAAGAAACCCCGCGATATTGGGCAAAATGAACCCAGTTTTTAGGGAAAAAAAATGATTTCGGGGAAAATGAACCCAGTTTGGGGGAAAATCCCGGTTTTGGGCAAAATGAACGCAGTCTGGGAGGAAAAAAAAAATGATTTGGGGAAAATGAACCCAGTTTGGAGGGAAAATCCTGACTTTAAAGGAAATGAAACCAATTTGGGGCGAAAAATGTGATTTGACGGGAAATGATCTCAGTTTTGGGGAAAACCCCTAATTTAGAGGAAAATAAACCCAGTTTACGCAGGAAAAACCCGGTTTTGGCCAAAATGAATCCAGTTTGGGGAAAAAACCCTATTTGAGGGAAATGAACCCAGTTTGGGATGAAAACCCCGATTTTAGGGGAAATGAACCCAGTTTTGGGGAAAAACCCGATTTTAGGGGAAATGAACACAGTTTGGGGGGAAAAATCCGATTTTGAGGAAAATGAACCCAGTTTAGTGACAAAAAAAAAAACGATTTTGGGCAAAATGAACCCATTCTGGGGGTAAAAAAAGATTTTGGGGAAATGAACCCAGTTTGGTGGGAAAAGTCCGGATTATGGGGAAAATGAACCCAGTTTTTAGGGAAAAACCGGTTTTGGTTAAAATGAAGCCTGTTTGGGGGAAAACCCTAGTTTTGCAGAAAATGAACCCAGTTTGGGGGGAAAAATCCTGTTTTGGGGAGATGAACCCATGTTTGGTGGAAAAAAAAACGATTTTGGACAAAATGAACCCAGTTTTTTGGGGAAAAAAACCGATTTTGGGGCAAATGAATCCAGTTTAAGGTAAAAATCGGGATTTTGGGGAAAATGAACTCAGTTTGGGGGAAAACCCCAAATTTAGAGGGGAATAACCCCAGTTTTCGTGGGAAAAACCCTATTTGAGGAAAAAAGAACCCAGTTTGGGGGTAAAAACCTGATTTGAGGGAAAATGACCACAGTTTGGGGGGGGGGAACCCAGTTTTGGGGAAAATGAACCCCAGTTTGGGGGAAAAAAACAATTTTAGGGGAAATGAACACATTTTGGGGGAAAAACCCGATTTGGGGGATAATGAACCCAGTTTGGGGTAAAAATTGGGATTTTGAGGAAAATGAATGCAGTTTTGGAGGGGAAAAATCAGGATTTTGGGGGAAAATGAACCCAGTTTTGGGGGAAAAATCCGATTTGAGGGAAAATGAACCCAGTTTGGGATGAAAAACCCCGAGTTTAGGGGAAATGAATCCTGTTTCGTGGGAAAAACCCTGTTTTGAGGAAATGAACCGACTTTGGAGGGAAAAAAACCCACGATTTTGGGCAAAATGAACCCAGTTTTTAGGGAAAAAAAATGATTTTGGGGAAAATGAACCCAGTTTGGGGGAAAATCCCGGTTTTGGCAAAATGAACGCAGTCTGGGAGGAAAAAAAAACGATTTGGGGAAAATGAACCCAGTTTGGAGGGAAAATCCTGACTTTAAAGGAAATGAAACCAATTTGGGGCGAAAAATGTGATTTGACGGGAAATGATCTCAGTTTTGGGGAAAACCCCTAATTTAGAGGAAAATAAAGCCAGTTTACGTAGGAAAAACCCGATTTGAGGGAAAATGAACCCAGTTTGGGGGAAAAGTCGGGATTTTGGGCAAAAGGAACCCAGTTTGGGAGGAAAAAAAGCGACTTGGGGAAAATGAACCCAGTTTGGGGGAAAAACCCGGTTTTGGCCAAAATGAATCCAGTTTGGGGGAAAAAAACCCTATTTGAGGGAAATGAACCCAGTTTGGGATGAAAACCCCGATTTTAGGGGAAATGAACACAGTTTGGGGGGGAAAAATCCGATTTTGAGGAAAATGAACCCAGTTTAGTGACAAAAAAAAACGATTTTGGGCAAAATGAACCCATTCTGGGGGTAAAAAAAGATTTTGGGGAAATGAACCCAGTTTGGTGGGAAAAGTCCGGATTATGGGGAAAATGAACCCAGTTTTTAGGGAAAAACCCGGTTTGGTTAAAATGAAGCCTGTTTGGGGGAAAACCCTAGTTTTGCAGAAAATGAACCCAGTTTTTGGGGAAAAATCCTGTTTTGGGGAGATGAACCCTGTTTGGTGGGAAAAAAAACGATTTTGGACAAAATGACCCAGTTTTTGGGGAAAAAAACCGATTTTGGGGCAAATGAATCCAGTTTAAGGTAAAAATCGGGATTTTGGGGAAAATGAACTCAGTTTGGGGGAAAACCCCAATTTAGAGGGGAATAACCCCAGTTTTCGTGGGAAAAACCCTATTTGAGGAAAAAAGAACCCAGTTTGGGGGTAAAAACCTGATTTGAGGGAAAATGACCACAGTTTGGGGGGGGGGAACCCAGTTTTGGGGAAAATGAACCCCAGTTTGGGGGAAAAAACCAATTTTAGGGGAAATGAACACAGTTTGGGGGGAAAAACCCGATTTTAGGGGAAATGAACCCAGTTTGGGGGGAAAACCCCGATTTTGGGGATAATGAACCCAGTTTGGGGTAAAAATCAGGATTTTGGGGAAAATGAACCCATTTTTGTAGGGAAAAAGACGATTTTGGGGAAAATGAACCCAGTTTTGGGGGAAAAAAAACTGATTTGAGGGAAAATGAACCCAGTTTGGGATGAAAACCCCGAGTTTAGGGGAAATGAACCCTGTTTCGTGGGAAAAACCCTGTTTTGAGGAAATGAACCGACTTTGGAGGGAAGAAACCCCGCGATATTGGGCAAAATGAACCCAGTTTTTAGGGAAAAAAAATGATTTCGGGGAAAATGAACCCAGTTTGGGGGGAAAATCCCGGTTTTGGGCAAAATGAACGCAGTCTGGGAGGAAAAAAAATGATTTGGGAAAATGAACCCAGTTTGGAGGGAAAATCCTGACTTTAAAGGAAATGAAACCAATTTGGGGCGAAAAATGTGATTTGACGGGAAATGATCTCAGTTTTGGGGAAAACCCCTAATTTAGAGGAAAATAAACCCAGTTTACGTAGAGAAAAACCCGGTTTTGGCCAAAATGAATCCAGTTTGGGGGAAAAAACCCTATTTGAGGGAAAATGAACCCAGTTTGGGATGAAAACCCCGATTTTAGGGGAAATGAAACCCAGTTTTGGGGAAAAACCCGATTTTAGGGGAAATGAACACAGTTTGGGGGGAAAAATCCGATTTTGAGGAAAATGAACCCAGTTTAGTGACAAAAAAAAAACGATTTTGGGCAAAATGAACCCATTCTGGGGGTAAAAAAAGATTTTGGGGAAATGAAACCCAGTTTGGTGGGAAAAGTCCGGATTATGGGGAAAATGAACCCAGTTTTTAGGAAAAACCCGGTTTTGGTTAAAATGAAGCCTGTTTGGGGGGAAAACCCTAGTTTTGCAGAAAATGAACCCAGTTTTTGGGGAAAAATCCTGTTTTGGGGAGATGAACCCTGTTTGGTGGGAAAAAAAACGATTTTGGACAAAATGAACCCAGTTTTTGGGGAAAAAAAAACGATTTTGGGGCAAATGAATCCAGTTTAAGGTAAAAATCGGGATTTTGGGGAAAATGAACTCAGTTTGGGGGAAAACCCAAATTTAGAGGGGAATAACCCCAGTTTTCGTGGGAAAAACCCTATTTGAGGAAAAAAGAACCCAGTTTGGGGGTAAAAACCTGATTTGAGGGAAAATGACCACAGTTTGGGGGGGGGAACCCAGTTTTGGGGAAAATGAACCCCAGTTTGGGGGAAAAAACCAATTTTAGGGGAAATGAACACAGTTTGGGGGGAAAAACCCGATTTGGGGGATAATGAACCCAGTTTGGGGTAAAAATTGGGATTTTGAGGAAAATGAACGCAGTTTTGGAGGGGAAAACATGATTTTGGGGAAAATGAACCCAGTTTTGGGGGAAAAACCCGATTTGAGGGAAAATGAACCCAGTTTGGGATGAAAACCCCGAGTTTAGGGGAAATGAATCCTGTTTCGTGGGAAAAACCCTGTTTTGAGGAAATGAACCGACTTTGGAGGAAAAAAACCCATGATTTTGGGCAAAATGAACCCAGTTTTTAGGGAAAAAAATGATTTTGGGGAAAATGAACCCAGTTTGGGGGGAAAATCCCGGTTTTGGGCAAAATGAACGCAGTCTGGGAGGAAAAAAAAACGATTTGGGGAAAATGAACCCAGATTGGAGGGAAAATCCTGACTTTAAAGGAAATGAAACCAATTTGGGGCGAAAAATGTGATTTGACGGGAAATGATCTCAGTTTTGGGGAAAACCCCTAATTTAGAGGAAAATAAACCCAGTTTACGTAGGAAAAACCCGGTTTTGGCCAAAATGAATCCAGTTTGGGGGAAAAAAACCCTATTTGAGGGAAAATGAACCCAGTTTGGGATGAAAACCCCGATTTTAGGAGAAAGAACCCAGTTTTGGGGGAAAAACCCGATTTTAGGGGAAATGAACACAGTTTGGGGGGAAAAATCCGATTTTGAGGAAAATGAACCCAGTTTAGTGACAAAAAAAACGATTTTGGGCAAATCAACCCATTCTGGGGGTAAAAAAAGATTTTGGGGAAATGAACCCAGTTTGGTGGGAAAGTCCGGATTATGGGGAAAATGAACCCAGTTTTTAGGGAAAAACCCGGTTTTGGTTAAAATGAAGCCTGTTTGGGGGAAAACCCTAGTTTTGCAGAAAATGAACCCAGTTTTGGGGGAAAAATCCTGTTTTGGGGAGATGAACCCTGTTTGGTGGGGAAAAAAAACGATTTTGGACAAAATGAACCCAGTTTTTGGGGAAAAAAAACCGATTTTGGGGCAAATGAATCCAGTTTAAGGTAAAAATCGGGATTTTGGGGAAAATGAACTCAGTTTGGGGGAAAACCCCAAATTTAGAGGGGAATAACCCCAGTTTTCGTGGGAAAAACCCTATTTGAGGAAAAAAGAACCCAGTTTGGGGGTAAAAACCTGATTTGAGGGAAAATGGCCACAGTTTGGGGGGGGGAACCCAGTTTTGGGGAAAATGAACCCCAGTTTGGGGGAAAAAAAAAACAATTTTAGGGGAAATGAACACAGTTTGGGGGGAAAAACCCGATTTTAGGGGAAATGAACCCAGTTTGGGGGGAAACCCCGATTTTGGGGATAATGAACCCAGTTTGGGGTAAAAATCAGGATTTTGGGGAAAATGAACCCATTTTTGTAGGGAAAAAGACGATTTTGGGGAAAATGAACCCAGTTTTGGGGGAAAAAAAACTGATTTGAGGGAAAATGAACCCAGTTTGGGATGAAAACCCCGAGTTTAGGGGAAATGAACCCTGTTTCGTGGGAAAAAACCCTGTTTTGAGGAAATGAACCGACTTTGGAGGGAAGAAACCCCGCGATATTGGGCAAAATGAACCCAGTTTTTAGGGAAAAAAAATGATTTTGGGGAAAATGAACCCCAGTTTGGGGGGAAAATCCCGGTTTTGGGCAAAATGAACGCAGTCTGGGAGGAAAAAAAATGATTTGGGGAAAATGAACCCAGTTTGGAGGGAAAATCCTGACTTTAAAGGAAATGAAACCAATTTGGGGTGAAAATGTGATTTGACGGGAAATGATCTCAGTTTTGGGGAAAACCCCTAATTTAGAGGAAAATAAACCCAGTTTACGTAGGAAAAACCGGTTTTGGCCAAAATGAATCCAGTTTGGGGAAAAAACCCTATTTGAGGGAAAATGAACCCAGTTTGGGATGAAAACCCCGATTTTAGGGGAAATGAACCCAGTTTTGGGGAAAAACCCGATTTTAGGGGAAATGAACACAGTTTGGGGGGAAAAATCCGATTTTGAGGAAAATGAACCCAGTTTAGTGACAAAAACAACGATTTTGGGCAAAATGAACCCATTCTGGGGGTAAAAAAAGATTTTGGAGAAATGAACCCAGTTTGGTGGGAAAAGTCCGGATTATGGGGAAAATGAACCCAGTTTTTAGGGAAAAACCCGGTTTTGGTTAAAATGAAGCCTGTTTGGGGGAAAACCCTAGTTTTGCAGAAAATGAACCCAGTTTTGGGGGAAAAATCCTGTTTTGGGGAGATGAACCCTGTTTGGTGGGAAAAAAAACCGATTTTGGACAAAATGAACCCAGTTTTTGGGGAAAAAAAACCCGATTTTGGGGCAAATGAATCCAGTTTAAGGTAAAAATCGGGATTTTGGGAAAATGAACTCAGTTTGGGGGAAAACCCCAAATTTAGAGGGGAATAACCCCAGTTTTCGTGGGAAAAACCCTATTTGAGGAAAAAAGAACCCAGTTTGGGGGTAAAAACCTGATTTGAGGGAAAATGACCACAGTTTGGGGGGGGGGAACCCAGTTTTGGGGAAAATGAACCCCAGTTTGGGGGAAAAAACCAATTTTAGGGGAAATGAACACAGTTTGGGGGGAAAAACCCGATTTTAGGGGAAATGAACCCAGTTTGGGGGGAAAACCCCGATTTTGGGGATAATGAACCCAGTTTGGGGTAAAAATCAGGATTTTGGGGAAAATGAACCCATTTTTGTAGGGAAAAAGACGATTTTGGGGAAAATGAACCCAGTTTTGGGGGAAAAAAAAACGATTTGAGGGAAAATGAACCCAGTTTGGGATGAAACCCCGAGTTTAGGGGAAATGAATCCTGTTTCGTGGGAAAAACCCTGTTTTGAGGAAATGAACCGACTTTGGAGGGAAAAAAACCCGCGATTTTGGGCAAAATGAACCCATTTTTAGGGAAAAAAAAATGATTTCGGGGAAAATGACCCAGTTTGGGGGGGAAAATCCCGGTTTGGGCAAAATGAACGCAGTCTGGGAGGAAAAAAAAAATGATTTGGGGAAAATGAACCCAGTTTGGAGGGAAAATCCTGACTTTAAAGGAAATGAAACCAATTTGGGGCGAAAAATGTGATTTGACGGGAAATGATCTCAGTTTTGGGGAAAACCCCTAATTTAGAGGAAAATAAACCCAGTTTACGTAGGAAAAAACCCGGTTTTGGCCAAAATGAATCCAGTTTGGGGGAAAAAACCCTATTTGAGGGAAAATGAACCCAGTTTGGGATGAAAACCCGATTTTAGGGGAAATGAACCCAGTTTTGGGGAAAAACCCGATTTTAGGGGAAATGAACACAGTTTGGGGGGAAAAATCCGATTTTGAGGAAAATGAACCCAGTTTAGTGACAAATAAAAATGATTTTGGGCAAAATGAACCCATTCTGGGGGTAAAAAAAGATTTTGGGGAAATGAACCCAGTTTGGTGGGAAAAGTCCGGATTATGGGGAAAATGAACCCAGTTTTTAGGGAAAAACCCGGTTTTGGTTAAAATGAAGCCTGTTTGGGGGAAAACCCTAGTTTTGCAGAAAATGAACCCAGTTTGGGGGGAAAAATCCTGTTTTGGGGAGATGAACCCTGTTTGGTGGGAAAAAATCCATTTTGGACAAAATGAACCCAGTTTTTGGGGAAAAAAAAACGATTTTGGGGCAAATGAATCCAGTTTAAGGTAAAAATCGGGATTTTGGGGAAAATGAACTCAGTTTGGGGAAAACCCCAAATTTAGAGGGGAATAACCCCAGTTTTCGTGGGAAAAACCCTATTTGAGGAAAAAAGAACCCAGTTTGGGGGTAAAAACCTGATTTGAGGGAAAATGACCACAGTTTGGGGGGAGAGAACCCAGTTTGGGGAAAATGAACCCCAGTTTGGGGGAAAAAAACAATTTTAGGGGAAATGAACACAGTTTGGGGGGAAAAACCCGATTTGGGGGATAATGAACCCAGTTTGGGGGTAAAAATTGGGATTTTGAGGAAAATGAACCCATTTTTGGAGGGGGAAACATGATTTTGGGGAAAATGAACCCAGTTTTGGGGGAAAAACCCGATTTGAGGGAAAATGAACCCAGTTTGGGATGAAAACCCCGAGTTTAGGGGAAATGAATCCTGTTTCGTGGGAAAAACCCTGTTTTGAGGAAATGAACCGACTTTGGAGGGAAAAAAACCCGCGATTTTGGCAAAATGAACCCAGTTTTTAGGGAAAAAAAATGATTTTGGGGAAAATGAACCCAGTTTGGGGGGAAAATCCCGGTTTTGGGCAAAATGAACGCAGTCTGGGAGGAAAAAAAAACGATTTGGGGAAAATGAACCCAGTTTGGAGGGAAAATCCTGACTTTAAAGGAAATGAAACCAATTTGGGGCGAAAAATGTGATTTGACGGGAAATGATCTCAGTTTTGGGGAAAACCCCTAATTTAGAGGAAAATAAACCCAGTTTACGTAGGAAAAACCCGATTTGAGGGAAAATGAACCCAGTTTGGGGGAAAAGTCGGGATTTTGGGCAAAAGGAACCCAGTTTGGGAGGAAAAAAAGCGACTTGGGTAAAATGAACCCAGTTTGGGGGAAAAACCGGTTTTGGCCAAAATGAATCCAGTTTGGGGGAAAAAAACCCTATTTGAGGGAAAATGAACCCAGTTTGGGATGAAAACCCCGATTTTAGGGGAAATGAACACAGTTTGGGGGGGAAAAATCCGATTTTGAGGAAAATGAACCCAGTTTAGTGACAAAAAAAAACGATTTTGGGCAAAATCAACCCATTCTGGGGGTAAAAAAAGATTTTGGGGAAATGAACCCAGTTTGGTGGGAAAAGTCCGGATTATGGGGAAAATGAACCCAGTTTTTGAGGAAAAAAACCCGGTTTTGGTTAATATGAAGCCTGTTTGGGGGAAAACCCTAGTTTTGCAGAAAATGAACCCAGTTTGGGGGGAAAAATCCTGTTTTGGGGAGATGAACCCTGTTTGGTGGGAAAAAAAACGATTTTGGACAAAATGAACCCAGTTTTTGGGGAAAAAAACCGATTTTGGGCAAATGAATCCAGTTTGGGGTAAAAATCGGGATTTTGGGGAAAATGAACTCAGTTTGGGGAAAACCCCAAATTTAGAGGGGAATAACCCCAGTTTTCGTGGGAAAAACCCTATTTGAGGAAAAAAGAACCCAGTTTGGAGGGAAAAGCCTGATTTGAGGGAAAATGACCACAGTTTTGGGGGGGGGGAACCCAGTTTTGGGAAAATGAACCCCAGTTTTGGGGAAAATCCCGATTTCGGGCAAAATGAACCCAGTTTGGGGGAAAACCCCGATTTTAGGGGAAATGAACCCAGTTTGGGGGGAAAACCCCGATTTTGGGGATAATGAACCCAGTTTGGGGTAAAAATCAGGATTTTGGGGAAAATGAACCCATTTTTGTAGGGAAAAAGACGATTTTGGGGAAAATGAACCCAGTTTTGGGGGAAAAAAAAAACCGATTTGAGGGAAAATGAACCCAGTTTGGGATGAAAACCCCGATTTTAGGGGAAATGAACCCAGTTTTGGGGAAAAACCCGATTTTAGGGGAAATGAACACAGTTTGGGGGGAAAAATCCGATTTTGAGGAAAATGAACCCAGTTTAGTGACAAAAAAAACGATTTTGGGCAAAATCAACCCATTCTGGGGGTAAAAAAAGATTTTGGGGAAATGAACCCAGTTTGGTGGGAAAAGTCCGGATTATGGGGAAAATGAACCCAGTTTTTGGGGAAAAACCCGGTTTTGGTTAAAAATGAAGCCTGTTTGGGGGAAAACCCTAGTTTTGCAGAAAATGAACCCAGTTTGGGGGAAAAAATCCTGTTTTGGGGAGATGAACCCTGTTTAGTGGGAAAAAAAACGATTTTGGACAAAATGAACCCAGTTTTTGGGGAAAAAAAACCGATTTTGGGGCAAATGAATCCAGTTTAAGGGTAAAAATCGGGATTTGGGGGAAAATGAACTCAGTTTGGGGGAAAACCCCAAATTTAGAGGGGAATAACCCCAGTTTTCGTGGGAAAAACCCTATTTGAGGAAAAAAGAACCCAGTTTGGGGGTAAAAACCTGATTTGAAAGAAAATGACCACAGTTTGGAAGGGGGGAACCCAGTTTTGGGGAAAATGAACCCCAGTTTGGGGGAAAAAACCCAATTTTAGGGGAAATGAACACAGTTTGGGGGGAAAAACCCGATTTGAGGGAAAATGAACCAGTTTGGGATGAAAACCCCGAGTTTAGGGGAAATGAACCCTGTTTCGTGGAAAAACCCTGTTTGAGGAAAAAAGAACCCAGTTTGGGGGTAAAAACCTGATTTGAGGGAAAATGACCACAGTTTGGGGGGGGGGAACCCAGTTTTGGGGAAAATGAACCCCAGTTTGGGGGAAAACCCCAATTTTAGGGGAAATGAACACAGTTTGGGGGGAAAAACCCGATTTGGAGGAAATGAACCCAGTTTGGGGGAAAAGTCGGGATTTTGAGGAAAATGAACGCAAGTTTTGGAGGGGAAAACATGATTTTGGGAAAATGAACCCAGTTTTGGGGGGAAAAACCCGATTTGAGGGAAAATGAACCCAGTTTGGGATGAAAACCCCGAGTTAGGGGAAATGAACCCTGTTTCGTGGGAAAAACCCTGTTTTGAGGAAATGAACCGACTTTGGAGGGAAAAAAAACCGCGATTTTGGGCAAAATGAACCCAGTTTTTAGGGAAAAAAAATGATTTTGGGGAAAATGAACCAGTTTGGGGGGAAAATCCCGGTTTTGGGCAAAATGAACGCAGTCTGGGAGGAAAAAAAAACGATTTGGGGGAAAATGAACCCAGTTTGGAGGGAAAATCCTGACTTTAAAGGAAATTAAACCAATTTGGGGCGAAAAATGTGATTTGACGGGAAATGATCTCAGTTTTGGGGAAAACCCCTAATTTAGAGGAAAATAAACCCAGTTTACGTAGGAAAAACCCGATTTGAGGGAAAATGAACCCAGTTTGGGGGAAAGTCGGGATTTTGGGCAAAGGAACCCAGTTTGGGAGGAAAAAAAGCGACTTGGGGAAAATGAACCAGTTTGGGGGAAAAACCCGGTTTTGGCCAAAATGAATCCAGTTTGGGGAAAAAACCCTATTTGAGGGAAAATGAACCCAGTTTGGGATGAAAACCCCGATTTTAGGGGAAATGAACCCAGTTTTGGGGAAAAACCCGATTTTAGGGGAAATGAACACAGTTTGGGGGAAAAATCCGATTTTGAGGAAAATGAACCCAGTTTAGTGACCAAAAAAACGATTTTGGGCAAAATCAACCCATTCTGGGGGTAAAAAAAGATTTTGGGGAAATGAACCCAGTTTGGTGGGAAAAGTCCGGATATGGAGAAAATGAACCCAGTTTTGAGGAAAAACCCGGTTTTGGTTAAAATGAAGCCTGTTTGGGGGAAAACCCTAGTTTTGCAGAAAATGAACCCAGTTTTGGGGGAAAAATCCTGTTTTGGGAGATGAACCCTGTTTGGTGGGAAAAAAAAACGATTTTGGACAAAATGAACCCAGTTTTTGGGGAAAAAAACCGATTTGGGGCAAATGAATCCAGTTTGGGGTAAAAATCGGGATTTTGGGGAAAATGAACTCAGTTTGGGGGAAAACCCCAAATTTAGAGGGGAATAACCCCAGTTTTCGTGGGAAAAACCCTATTTGAGGAAAAAAGAACCAGTTTGGGGGTAAAAACCTGATTTGAGGGAAAATGACCACAGTTTGGAAGGGGGGAACCAGTTTTGGGAAAATGAACCTTAGTTTGGGGGAAAACCCAATTTTAGGGAAATGAACACAGTTTGGGGGGAAAAACCCGATTTGAGGGAAAATGAACCCAGTTTGGGATGAAAACCCCGAGTTTAGGGGAAATGAACCCTGTTTCGTGGGAAAAACCCTGTTTTGAGGAAATGAACCGACTTTGGAGGGAAAAAAAACCGCGATTTTGGGCAAAATGAACCCAGTTTTTAGGGAAAAAAATGATTTTGGGAAAATGAACCCAGTTTGGGGGGAAAATCCCGGTTTTGGGCAAAATGAATGCAGTCTGGGAGGAAAAAAAAAACGATTTTGGAAATGAACCCAGTTTGGAGGGAAAATCCTGACTTTAAAGGAATTAAACCAATTTGGGGCGAAAAATGTGATTTGACGGGAAATGATCTCAGTTTTGGGGAAAACCCTAATTTAGAGGAAAATAAACCCAGTTTACGTAGGAAAAACCGATTTGAGGGAAAATGAACCCAGTTTGGGGGAAAAGTCGGGATTTTGGGCAAAAGGAACCCAGTTTGGGAGGAAAAAAAGCGACTTGGGGAAAATGAACCCAGTTTGGGGAAAAACCCGGTTTTGGCCAAAATGAATCCAGTTTGGGGGAAAAAACCCTATTTGAGGGAAAATGAACCCAGTTTGGGATGAAAACCCCGATTTTAGGGGAAATGAACCCAGTTTTGGGGAAAAACCCGATTTTAGGGGAAATGAACACAGTTTGGGGGAAAAATCCGATTTTGAGGAAAATGAACCCAGTTTAGTGACAAAAAAACCGATTTTGGGCAAAATCAACCCATTCTGGGGGTAAAAAAAGATTTGGGGAAATGAACCCAGTTTGGGGGGAAAAGTCCGGATTATGGGGAAAATGAACCCAGTTTTTGGGGAAAAACCCGGTTTTGGTTAAAATGAAGCCAGTTTGGGGAAAACCCTAGTTTTGCAGAAATGAACCCAGTTTGGGGGGAAAAATCCTGTTTTGGGGAGATGAACCCTGTTTGGTGGAAAAAAACCGATTTTGGACAAAATGAACCCAGTTTTTGGGGAAAAAAACCGATTTTGGGGCAAATGAATCCAGTTTAAGGTAAAAATCGGGATTTTGGGGAAAATGAACTCAGTTTGGGGGAAAACCCCAAATTTAGAGGGAATAACCCCAGTTTTCGTGGGAAAAACCCTATTTGAGGAAAAAAGAACCCAGTTTGGGGGTAAAAACCTGATTTGAGGGAAAATGACCACAGTTTGGGGGGGGGGAACCCAGTTTTGGGGAAAATGAACCCCAGTTTGGGGGAAAAACCCAATTTTAGTGGAAATGAACACAGTTTGGGGGGAAAAACCCGATTTGGGGGAAAATGAACCCAGTTTGGGGGAAAAGTCGGGATTTTGAGGAAAATGAACGCAGTTTTGGAGGGGAAAATATGATTTTGGGGAAAATGAACCCAGTATTGGGGGAAAAAAACCCTATTTGAGGGAAAATGAACCCAGTTTGGGATGAAAACCCCGAGTTTAGGGGAAATGAACCCTGTTTCGTGGGAAAAACCCTGTTTTGAGGAAATGAACCGACTTTGGAGGTAAAAAACCCCGCGATTTTGGGCAAAATGACCCAGTTTTTAGGGAAAAAAAATGATTTTTTGGGAAAATGAACCCAGTTTGGGGGGAAAATCCCGGTTTTGGCAAAATGAACGCAGTCTGGGAGGAAAAAAAAACGATTTGGGGAAAATGAACCCAGTTTGGAGGGAAAATCCTGACTTTAAAGGAAATGAAACCAATTTGGGGCGAAAATGTGATTTGACGGGAAATGATCTCAGTTTTGGGGAAAACCCCTAATTTAGAGGAAAATAAACCCAGTTTACGTAGGAAAAACCCGGTTTTGGCCAAAATGAATCCAGTTTGGGGGAAAAAACCCTATTTGAGGGAAAATGAACCCAGTTTGGGATGAAAACCCCGATTTTAGGGGAAATGAACCCAGTTTTGGGGAAAAACCCGATTTTAGGGGAAATGAACACAGTTTGGGGGGAAAAATCCAATTTTGCGGAAAATGAACCCAGTTTAGTGACAAAAAAAACGATTTTGGGCAAAATCAACCCATTCTGGGGGTAAAAAAAGATTTTGGGGAAATGAACCCAGTTTGGGGGGAAAAGTCCGGATTATGGGGAAAATGAACCCAGTTTTTAGGGAAAAACCCGGTTTTGGTTTAAATGAAGCCTGTTTGGGGAAAACCCTAGTTTTGCAGAAAATGAACCAGTTTTGGGGGAAAAATCCTGTTTTGGGGAGATGAACCCTGTTTGGTGGGAAAAAAAAACGATTTTGGACAAAATGAACCCAGTTTTTGGGGAAAAAAACCGATTTTGGGGCAAATGAATCCAGTTTAAGGTAAAAATCGGGATTTTGGGGAAAATGAACTCAGTTTGGGGGAAAACCCCAAATTTAGAGGGGAATAACCCTTTGGGGGAAAACCCCAAATTTAGAGGGGAATAACCCCAGTTTTCGTGGGAAAAACCCTATTTGAGGAAAAAAGAACCCAGTTTGGGGGTAAAAACCTGATTTGAGGGAAAATGACCACAGTTTGGGAGTGGGGAATCCAGTTTTGGGGAAAATGAACCCCAGTTTGGGGGAAAAAACCAATTTTAGGGGAAATGAACACAGTTTGGGGGGAAAAACCCGATTTGGGGGATAATGAACCCAGTTTGGGGGTAAAAATTGGGATTTTGAGGAAAATGAACGCAGTTTTGGAGGGGAAAACATGATTTTGGGGAAAATGAACCCAGTTTTGGGGGAAAAACCCGATTTGAGGGAAAATGAACCCAGTTTGGGATGAAACCCCCGAGTTTAGGGGAAATTAACCCTGTTTCGTGGGAAAAACCCTGTTTTGAGGAAATGAACCGACTTTGGAGGGAAAAAAACCCGCGATTTTGGCAAAATGAACCCAGTTTTTAGGGAAAAAAAATGATTTTGGGGAAAATGAACCCAGTTTGGGGGGAAAATCCTGGTTTTGGGCAAAATGAACGCAGTCTGGGAGGAAAAAAAAAACGATTTGGGGAAAATGAACCCAGTTTGGAGGGAAAATCCTGACTTTAAAGGAAATGAAACCAATTTGGGGCGAAAAATGTGATTTGACGGGAAATGATCTCAGTTTTGGGGAAAACCCCTAATTTAGAGGAAAATAAACCCAGTTTACGTAGGAAAAACCCGATTTGAGGGAAAATGAACCCAGTTTGGGGGAAAAGTCGGGATTTTGGCAAAATGAACCCAGTTTGGGAGGAAAAAATGCGACTTGGGGAAAATGAACCCAGTTTGGGGGAAAAACCCGGTTTTGGCCAAAATGAATCCAGTTTGGGGGAAAAAAACCCTATTTGAGGGAAAATGAACCCAGTTTGGGATGAAAACCCCGATTTTAGGGAAATGAACCCAGTTTTGGGGAAAAACCCGATTTTAGGGGAAATGAACACAGTTTGGGGGGAAAAATCCGATTTTGAGGAAAATGAACCCAGTTTAGTGACAAAAAAAACCGATTTTGGGCAAAATCAACCCATTCTGGGGGTAAAAAAAGATTTTGGGGAAATGAACCCAGTTTGGTGGGAAAAGTCCGGATTATGGGGAAAATGAACCCAGTTTTTGAGGAAAAACCCGGTTTTGGTTAAAATGAAGCCTGTTTGGGGGAAAACCCTAGTTTTGCAGAAAATGAACCCAGTTTTGGGGGAAAAATCCTGTTTTGGGAGATGAACCCTGTTTGGTGGGAAAAAAACCGATTTTGGACAAAATGAACCCAGTTTTTGGGGAAAAAAACCGATTTTGGGGCAAATGAATCCAGTTTGGGGTAAAAATCGGGATTTTGGGGAAAATGAACTCAGTTTAGGGGCAAAACCCCAAATTTAGAGGGGAATAACCCAGTTTTCGTGGGAAAAACCCTATTTGAGGAAAAGAGAACCCAGTTTGGGGGTAAAAACCTGATTTGAGGGAAAATGACCACAGTTTGGGGGGGGAAAACCCAGTTTTGGAGAAAATGAACCCCAGTTTGGGGGAAAAACCCAATTTTAGGGGAAATGAACACAGTTTGGGGGGAAAAACTCGATTTGGGGATAATGAACCCAGTTTGGGGTAAAAATCAGGATTTTGAGGAAAATGAACGCAGTTTTGGAGGGGAAAATATGATTTTGGGGAAAATGAACCCAGTTTTGGGGGAAAAAAACCCTATTTGAGGGAAAATGAACCCAGTTTGGGATGAAACCCCCGAATTTAGGGGAAATGAACCCTGTTTCGTGGGAAAAACCCTGTTTTGAGGAAATGAACCGACTTTGGAGGGAAAAAAAACCGCGATTTTGGGCAAAATGAACCCAGTTTTTAGGGAAAAAAAATGATTTTGGGGAAAATGAACCCAGTTTGGGGGTAAAATCCCGGTTTTGGGGCAAAATGAACGCAGTCTGGGAGGAAAAAAAAACGATTTGGGGAAAATGAACCCAGTTTGGAGGGAAAATCCTGACTTTAAAGGAAATGAAACCAATTTGGGGCGAAAAATGTGATTTGACGGGAAATGATCTCAGTTTTGGGGAAAACCCCTAATTTAGAGGAAAATAAACCCAGTTTACGTAGGAAAAACCCGGTTTTGGCCAAAATGAATCCAGTTTGGACCCTATTTGAGGGAAAATGAACCCAGTTTGGGATGAAAACCCCGATTTTAGGGGAAATGAACCCAGTTTTGGGGAAAAACCCGATTTTAGGGGAAATGAACACAGTTTGGGGGGAAAAATCCGATTTTGAGGAAAATGAACCCAGTTTAGTGACAAAAAAAAAACGATTTTGGGCTAAATGAACCCATTCTGGGGGTAAAAAAAGATTTTGGGAAATGAACCCAGTTTGGTGGGAAAAGTCCGGATTATGGGGAAAATGAACCCAGTTTTTGAGGAAAAACCCGGTTTTGGTTAAAATGAAGCCTGTTTGGGGGAAAACCCTAGTTTTGCAGAAAATGAACCCAGTTTGGGGGGAAAAATCCTGTTTTGGGGAGATGAACCCTGTTTGGTGGGAAAAAAACCGATTTTGGACAAAATGAACCCAGTTTTTGGGGAAAAAAAACGATTTTGGGGCAAATGAATCCAGTTTGGGGTAAAAATCGGGATTTTGGGGAAAATGAACTCAGTTTAGGGGCAAAACCCCAAATTTAGAGGGGAATAACCCCAGTTTTCGTGGGAAAAACCCTATTTGAGGAAAAAAGAACCCAGTTTGGGGGTAAAAACCTGATTTGAGGGAAAATGACCACAGTTTGGGGGGGGAAAACCCAGTTTTGGAGAAAATGAACCCCAGTTTGGGGGAAAAACCCAATTTTAGGGGAAATGAACACAGTTTGTGGGGAAAAACTCGATTTGGGGGATAATGAACCCAGTTTGGGGTAAAAATCAGGATTTTGAGGAAAATGAACGCAGTTTTGGAGGGAAAATATGATTTTGGGGAAAATGAACCCAGTTTTTGGGGAAAAAAACCCTATTTGAGGGAAAATGAACCCAGTTTGGGATGAAACCCCGAGTTTAGGGGAAATGAACCCTGTTTCGTGGGAAAAACCCTGTTTTGAGGAAATGAACCGACTTTGGAGGGAAAAAAACCGCGATTTTGGGCAAAATGAACCCAGTTTTTAGGGAAAAAAAATGATTTTGTGGAAAATGAACCCAGTTTGGGGGTAAAATCCCGGTTTTGGGCAAAATGAACGCAGTCTGGGAGGAAAAAAAAACGATTTGGGGAAAATGAACCCAGTTTGGAGGGAAAATCCTGACTTTAAAGGAAATGAAACCAATTTGGGGCGAAAAATGTGATTTGACGGGAAATGATCTCAGTTTTGGGGAAAACCCCTAATTTAGAGGAAAATAAACCCAGTTTACGTAGGAAAAACCCGGTTTTGGCCAAAATGAATCCAGTTTGGGGGAAAAAACCCTATTTGAGGGAAAATGAACCCAGTTTGGGATGAAAACCCCGATTTTAGGGGAAATGAACCCAGTTTTGGGGAAAAACCCGATTTTAGGGGAAATGAACACAGTTTGGGGGGAAAAATCCGATTTTGAGGAAAATGAACCCAGTTTAGTGACAAAAAAAAACCGATTTTGGGCTAAATGAACCCATTCTGGGGGTAAAAAAAGATTTTGGGGAAATGAACCCAGTTTGGTGGGAAAAGTCCGGATTATGGGGAAAATGAACCCAGTTTTGAGGAAAAACCCGGTTTTGGTTAAAATGAAGCCTGTTTGGGGGAAAACCCTAGTTTTGCAGAAAATGAACCCAGTTTGGGGGAAAAATCCTGTTTTGGGGAGATGAACCCTGTTTGGTGGGAAAAAATCCAATTTTGGACAAAATGAACCCAGTTTTTGGGGAAAAAAAACGATTTTGGGGCAAATGAATCCAGTTTGGGGTAAAAATCGGGATTTTGGGGAAAATGAACTCAGTTTAGGGGCAAAACCCCAAATTTAGAGGGGAATAACCCCAGTTTTCGTGGGAAAAACCCTATTTGAGGAAAAAAGAACCCAGTTTGGGGGTAAAAACCTGATTTGAGGGAAAATGACCACAGTTTGGGGGGGGGAAACCCAGTTTTGGAGAAAATGAACCCCAGTTTGGGGGAAAAACCCAATTTTAGGGGAAATGAACACAGTTTGGGGGGAAAAACTCGATTTGGGGGATAATGAACCCAGTTTGGGGTAAAAATCAGGATTTTGAGGAAAATGAACGCAGTTTTGGAGGGGAAAATATGATTTTGGGGAAAATGAACCCAGTTTTGGGGGAAAAAAACCCTATTTGAGGGAAAATGAACCCAGTTTGGGATGAAACCCCCGAGTTTAGGGGAAATGAACCCTGTTTCGTGGGAAAAACCCTGTTTTGAGGAAATGAACCGACTTTGGAGGGAAAAAAACCGCGATTTTGGGCAAAATGAACCCAGTTTTTAGGGAAAAAAAATGATTTTGGGGAAATGAACCCAGCTTGGGGGTAAAATCCCGGTTTTGGGCAAAACGAACGCAGTCTGGGAGGAAAAAAAAACGATTTGGGGAAAATGAACCCAGTTTGGAGGGAAAATCCTGACTTTAAAGGAAATGAAACCAATTTGGGGCGAAAATGTGATTTGACGGGAAATGATCTCAGTTTTGGGGAAAACCCCTAATTTAGAGGAAAATAAACCCAGTTTACGTAGGAAAAACCCGGTTTTGGCCAAAATGAATCCAGTTTGGGGGAAAAAAACCCTATTTGAGGGAAAATGAACCCAGTTTGGGATGAAAACCCCGATTTTAGGGGAAATGAACCCAGTTTTGGGGAAAAACCCGATTTTAGGGGAAATGAACACAGTTTGGGGGGAAAAATCCGATTTTGAGGAAAATGAACCCAGTTTAGTGACAAAAAAAAAACGATTTTGGGCTAAATGAACCCATTCTGGGGGTAAAAAAAGATTTTGGGGAAATGAACCCAGTTTGGTGGGAAAAGTCCGGATTATGGGGAAAATGAACGCAGTTTTTAGGAAAAACCCGGTTTTGGTTAAAATGAAGCCTGTTTGGGGGGAAAACCCTAGTTTTGCAGAAAATGAACCCAGTTTTGGGGGAAAAATCCTGTTTTGGGGAGATGAACCCTGTTTGGTGGGAAAAAAAACCGATTTTGGACAAAATGAACCCAGTTTTTGGGGAAAAAAAACGATTTTGGGGCAAATGAATCCAGTTTAAGGTAAAAATCGGGATTTTGGGGAAAATGAACTCAGTTTGGGGGAAAACCCCAAATTTAGAGGGGAATAACCCCAGTTTTCGTGGGAAAAACCCTATTTGAGGAAAAAAGAACCCAGTTTGGGGGTAAAAACCTGATTTGAGGGAAAATGACCACAGTTTGGGGGTGGGGAACCCAGTTTTGGGGAAAATGAACCCCAGTTTGGGGGAAAAACCCAATTTTAGGGGAAATGAACACAGTTTGGGGGGAAAAACCCGATTTGGGGGATAATGAACCCAGTTTGGGGTAAAAATTGGGATTTTGAGGAAAATGAACGCAGTTTTGGAGGGGAAAACATGATTTTGGGGAAAATGAACCCAGTTTTGGGGGAAAAACCCGATTTGAGGGAAAATGAACCCAGTTTGGGATGAAAACCCCGAGTTTAGGGGAAATGAATCCTGTTTCGTGGGAAAAACCCTGTTTTGAGGAAATGAACCGACTTTGGAGGGAAAAAACCCCGCGATTTTGGGCAAAATGAACCCAGTTTTTAGGGAAAAAAAAATGATTTTGGGGAAAATGAACCCAGTTTGGGGGGAAAATCCGGTTTTGGGCAAAATGAACGCAGTCTGGGAGGAAAAAAAAACGATTTGGGGAAATGAACCCAGTTTGGAGGGAAAATCCTGACTTTAAAGGAAATTAAACCAATTTGGGGCGAAAAATGTGATTTGACGGGAAATGATCTCAGTTTTGGGGAAAACCCCTAATTTAGAGGAAAATAAATGCAGTTTACGTAGGAAAAACCCGATTTGAGAGAAAATGAACCCAGTTTGGGGGAAAAGTCGGGATTTTGGGCAAAAGGAACCCAGTTTGGGAGGAAAAAAAGCGACTTGGGGAAAATGAACCCAGTTTGGGGGAAAAAAACCCTATTTGAGGGAAAATGAACCCAGTTTGGGATGAAAACCCCGATTTTAGGGGAAATGAACCCAGTTTTGGGGAAAAACCTGATTTTAGGGGAAATGAACACAGTTTGGGGGGAAAAATCCGATTTTGAGGAAAATGAACCAGTTTAGTGACAAAAAAAACCGATTTTGGGCAAAATCAACCCATTCTGGGGGTAAAAAAAGATTTTGGGGAAATGAACCCAGTTTGGTGGGAAAAGTCCGGATTATGGGGAAAATGAACCCAGTTTTTGAGGAAAAACCCGGTTTTGGTTAAAATGAAGCCTGTTTGGGGGAAAACCCTAGTTTTGCAGAAAATGAACCCAGTTTGGGGGGAAAAATCCTGTTTTGGGGAGATGAACCCTGTTTGGTGGGAAAAAAAAACGATTTTGGACAAAATGAACCCAGTTTTTGGGGAAAAAAAACGATTTTGGGGCAAATGAATCCAGTTTGGGGTAAAAATCGGGATTTTGGGGAAAATGAACTCAGTTTGGGGGAAAACCCCAAATTTAGAGGGGAATAACCCCAGTTTTCGTGGGAAAAACCCTATTTGAGGAAAAAAGAACCCAGTTTGGAGGGAAAAGCCTGATTTGAGGGAAAATGACCACAGTTTGGGGGAAAAAACCCCGATTTTGGGGAAAATGAACCCCAGTTTTGGGGGAAAATCCCTATTTCGGGCAAAATGAACCCAGTTTGGGGGAAAACCCCGATTTTAGGGGAAATGAACCCAGTTTGGGGGGAAAACCCCGTTTTTGGGATAATGAACCCAGTTTGGGGTAAAAATCAGGATTTTGGGGAAAATGAACCCATTTTTGTAGGGAAAAAGACGATTTTGGGGAAAATGAACCCAGTTTTGGGGAAAAAAAACCGATTTGAGGGAAAATGAACCCAGTTTGGGATGAAAACCCCGAGTTTAGGGGAAATGAACCCTGTTTCGTGGGAAAAACCCTGTTTTGAGGAAATGAACCGACTTTGGAGGGAAAAAAACCCGCGATTTTGGGCAAAATGAACCCAGTTTTTAGGAAAAAAAATGATTTTGGGGAAAATGAACCCAGTTTTGGGGGAAAATCCCGGTTTTGGGCAAAATGAACGCAGTCTGGGAGGAAAAAAAAAACGATTTGGGGAAAATGAACCCAGTTTGGAGGGAAAATCCTGACTTTAAAGGAAATGAAACCAATTTGGGGCGAAAAATGTGATTTGACGGGAAATGATCTCAGTTTTGGGGAAAACCCCTAATTTAGAGGAAAATAAATGCAGTTTACGTAGGAAAAACCCGATTTGAGAGAAAATGAACCCAGTTTGGGATGAAAACCCCGATTTTAGGGGAAATGAACCCAGTTTTGGGGAAAAACCCGATTTTAGGGGAAATGAACACAGTTTGGGGGGAAAAATCCGATTTTGAGGAAAATGAACCCAGTTTAGTGACAAAAAAAACGATTTTGGGCAAAATCAACCCATTCTGGAGGTAAAAAAAGATTTTGGGGAAATGAACCCAGTTTGGTGGGAAAAGTCCGGATTATGGGGAAAATGAAGCCAGTTTTTGGGGAAAAACCCGGTTTTGGTTAAAATGAAGCCTGTTTGGGGAAAACCCTAGTTTTGCAGAAAATGAACCCAGTTTGGGGGGAAAAATCCTGTTTTGGGGAGATGAACCCTGTTTGGTGGGAAAAAAAAACGATTTTGGACAAAATGAACCCAGTTTTTGGGAAAAAAAACGATTTTGGGGCAAATGAATCCAGTTTGGGGTAAAAATCGGGATTTTGGGGAAAATGAACTCAGTTTGGGGGAAAACCCCAAATTTAGAGGGGAATAACCCCAGTTTTCGTGGGAAAAACCCTATTTGAGGAAAAAAGAACCCAGTTTGGGGGTAAAAACCTGATTTGAGGGAAAATGACCACAGTTTGGGGGTGGGGAACCCAGTTTTGGGGAAACTGAACCCCAGTTTGGGGGAAAAACCCAATTTTAGGGGAAATGAACACAGTTTGGGGGGAAAAACCCGATTTGGGGGATAATGAACCCAGTTTGGGGTAAAAATTGGGATTTTGAGGAAAATGAACGCAGTTTTGGAGGGGAAAACATGATTTTGGGGAAAATGAACCCAGTTTTGGGGGAAAAACCCGATTTGAGGGAAAATGAACCCAGTTTGGGATGAAAACCCCGAGTTTAGGGGAAATGAATCCTGTTTCGTGGGAAAAACCCTGTTTTGAGGAAATGAACCGACTTTGGAGGGAAAAAACCCCGCGATTTTGGGCAAAATGAACCCAGTTTTTAGGGAAAAAAAATGATTTTGGGGAAAATGAACCCAGTTTGGGGGGAAAATCCCGGTTTTGGGCAAAATGAACGCAGTCTGGGAGGAAAAAAAAACGATTTGGGGAAAATGAACCCAGTTTGGAGGGAAAATCCTGACTTTAAAGGAAATGAAACCAATTTGGGGCGAAAAATGTGATTTGACGGGAAATGATCTCAGTTTTGGGGAAAACCCCTAATTTAGAGGAAAATAAACCCAGTTTACGAAGGAAAAACCCGATTTGAGGGAAAATGAACCCAGTTTGGGGGAAAAGTCGGGATTTTGGGCAAAAGGAACCCAGTTTGGGAGGAAAAAAAGCGACTTGGGGAAAATGAATCCAGTTTGGGGGAAAAAAACCCTATTTGAGGGAAAATGAACCCAGTTTGGGATGAAAACCCCGATTTTAGGGGAAATGAACCCAGTTTTGGGGAAAAACCTGATTTTAGGGGAAATGAACACAGTTTGGGGGGAAAAATTCGATTTTGAGGAAAATGAACCCAGTTTAGTGACCAAAAAAAACGATTTTGGGCAAAATCAACCCATTCTGGGGGTAAAAAAAGATTTTGGGGAAATGAACCCAGTTTGGTGGGAAAAGTCCGGATTATGGGGAAAATGAACCCAGTTTTTGAGGAAAAACCCGGTTTTGGTTAAAATGAAGCCTGTTTGGGGGAAAACCCTAGTTTTGCAGAAAATGAACCCAGTTTGGGGGGAAAAATCCTGTTTTGGGGAGATGAACCCTGTTGGTGGGAAAAAAAAACGATTTTGGACAAAATGAACCCAGTTTTTGGGGAAAAAAAACGATTTTGGGGCAAATGAATCCAGTTTGGGGTAAAAATCGGGATTTTGGGGAAAATGAACTCAGTTTGGGGGAAAACCCCAATTTAGAGGGGAATAACCCCAGTTTTCGTGGGAAAAACCCTATTTGAGGAAAAAAGAACCCAGTTTGGAGGGAAAAGCCTGATTTGAGGGAAAATGACCACAGTTTGGGGGAAAAAACCCCGATTTTGGGGAAAATGAACCCCAGTTTTGGGGGAAAATCCCTATTTCGGGCAAAATGAACCCAGTTTGGGGGAAAACCCCGATTTTAGGGGAAATGAACCCAGTTTGGGGGGAAAACCCCGTTTTTGGGATAATGAACCCAGTTTGGGGTAAAAATCAGGATTTTGGGGAAAATGAACCCATTTTTGTAGGGAAAAAGACGATTTTGGGGAAAATGAACCCAGTTTTGGGGGAAAAAAAACCGATTTGAGGGAAAATGAACCCAGTTTGGGATGAAAACCCCGAGTTTAGGGGAAATGAACCCTGTTTCGTGGGAAAAACCCTGTTTTGAGGAAATGAACCGACTTTGGAGGGAAAAAAACCCGCGATTTTGGGCAAAATGAACCCAGTTTTTAGGGAAAAAAAATGATTTTGGGGAAAATGAACCCAGTTTTGGGGGAAAATCCCGGTTTTGGGCAAAATGAACGCAGTCTGGGAGGAAAAAAAAACGATTTGGGGAAAATGAACCCAGTTTGGAGGGAAAATCCTGACTTTAAAGGAAATGAAACCAATTTGGGGCGAAAAATGTGATTTGACGGGAAATGATCTCAGTTTTGGGGAAAACCCCTAATTTAGAGGAAAATAAATGCAGTTTACGTAGGAAAAACCCGATTTGAGAGAAAATGAACCCAGTTTGGGATGAAAACCCCGATTTTAGGGGAAATGAACCCAGTTTTGGGGAAAAAACCCGATTTTAGGGTAAATGAACACAGTTTGGGGGAAAAATCCGATTTTGAGGAAAATGAACCCAGTTTAGTGACAAAAAAAACGATTTTGGGCAAAATCAACCCATTCTGGGGGTAAAAAAAGATTTTGGGGAAATGAACCCAGTTTGGTGGGAAAAGTCCGGATTATGGGGAAAATGAACCCAGTTTTTGGGGAAAAAAAAAACGATTTTGGGGCAAATGAATCCAGTTTAAGGTAAAAATCGTGATTTTGGGGAAAATGAACTCAGTTTGGGGGAAAACCCCAAATTTAGAGGGGAATAACCCCAGTTTTCGTGGGAAAAACCCTATTTGAGGAAAAAAGAACCCAGTTTGGGGGTAAAAACCTGATTTGAGGGAAAATGACCACAGTTTGGGGGGGGGGGGGGAACCCAGTTTTGGGGAAATGAACCCCAGTTTGGGGGGAAAACCCAATTTTAGGGGAAATGAACACAGTTTGGGGGGAAAAACCCGATTTGGAGGAAAATGAACCCAGTTTGGGGGAAAAGTCGGGATTTTGGGCAAAATGAACCAGTTTGGGATGAAAACCCCGATTTTAGGGGAAATGAACCCAGTTTTGGGGAAAAACCCGATTTTAGGGGAAATGAACACAGTTTGGGGGGAAAAATCCGATTTTGAGGAAAATGAACCCAGTTTAGTGACAAAAAAAAATGATTTTGGGCAAAATGAACCCATTCTGGGGGTAAAAAAAGATTTTGGGGAAATGAACCCAGTTTGGTGGGAAAAGTCCGGATTATGGGGAAAATGAACCCAGTTTTTAGGGAAAAACCCGGTTTTGGTTAAAATGAAGCCTGTTTGGGGGAAAACCCTAGTTTTGCAGAAAATGAACCCAGTTTTGGTGGAAAAATCCTGTTTTGGGGAGATGAACCCTGTTTGGTGGGAAAAAAAAACGATTTGGACAAAATGAACCCAGTTTTTGGGGAAAAAAACCGATTTTGGGGCAAATGAATCCAGTTTAAGGTAAAAATCGGGATTTTGGGGAAAATGAACTCAGTTTGGGGGAAAACCCCAAATTTAGAGGGGAATAACCCCAGTTTTCGTGGGAAAAACCCTATTTGAGGAAAAAAGAACCCAGTTTGGGGGTAAAAACCTGATTTGAGGGAAAATGACCACAGTTTGGGGGGGGGGGACCCAGTTTTGGGGAAAATGAACCCCAGTTTGGGGGAAAAACCCAATTTTAGGGGAAATGAACACAGTTTGGGGGAAAAACCCGATTTGGGGGATAATGAACCCAGTTTGGGGTAAAAATTGGGATTTTGAGGAAAATGAACGCAGTTTTGGAGGGGAAAACATGATTTTGGGGAAAATGAACCCAGTTTTGGGGGAAAAACCCGATTTGAGGGAAAATGAACCCAGTTTGGGATGAAAACCCCGAGTTTAGGGGAAATGAATCCTGTTTCGTGGGAAAAACCCTGTTTTGAGGAAATGAACCGACTTTGGAGGGAAAAAACCCCGCGATTTTGGGCAAAATGAACCCAGTTTTTAGGGAAAAAAAATGATTTTGGGGAAAATGAACCCAGTTTGGGGGAAAATCCCGGTTTTGGGCAAAATGAACGCAGTCTGGAGGAAAAAAAAACGATTTGGGGAAAATGAACCCAGTTTGGAGGGAAAATCCTGACTTTAAAGGAAATGAAACCAATTTGGGGCGAAAAATGTGATTTGACGGGAAATGATCTCAGTTTTGGGGAAAACCCCTAATTTAGAGGAAAATAAACCCAGTTTACGAAGGAAAAACCCGATTTGAGGGAAAATGAACCCAGTTTGGGGGAAAAGTCGGGATTTTGGGCAAAAGGAACCCAGTTTGGGAGGAAAAAAAGCGACTTGGGGAAAATGAATCCAGTCTGGGGGAAAAAACCCTATTTGAGGGAAAATGAACCCAGTTTGGGATGAAAACCCCGATTTTAGGGGAAATGAACCCAGTTTTGGGGAAAAACCTGATTTTAGGGGAAATGAACACAGTTTGGGGGGAAAAATTCGATTTTGAGGAAAATGAACCCAGTTTAGTGACCAAAAAAAACGATTTTGGGCAAAATCAACCCATTCTGGGGGTAAAAAAAGATTTTGGGGAAATGAACCCAGTTTGGTGGGAAAAGTCCGGATTATGGGGAAAATGAACCCAGTTTTTGAGGAAAAACCCGGTTTTGGTTAAAATGAAGCCTGTTTGGGGGAAAACCCTAGTTTTGCAGAAAATGAACCCAGTTTGGGGGGAAAAATCCTGTTTTGGGGAGATGAACCCTGTTTGGTGGGAAAAAAAAACGATTTTGGACAAAATGAACCCAGTTTTTGGGGAAAAAAACCGATTTTGGGGCAAATGAATCCAGTTTGGGGTAAAAATCGGGATTTTGGGGAAAATGAACTCAGTTTGGGGGAAAACCCCAAATTTAGAGGGGAATAACCCCAGTTTTCGTGGGAAAAACCCTATTTGAGGAAAAAAGAACCCAGTTTGGAGGGAAAAGCCTGATTTGAGGGAAAATGACCACAGTTTGGGGGGGGGAACCCAGTTTTGGGGAAAATGAACCCCAGTTTTGGGGGAAAATCCCTATTTCGGGCAAAATGAACCCAGTTTGGGGGAAAACCCCGATTTTAGGGGAAATGAACCCAGTTTGGGGGAAAACCCCGTTTTTGGGATAATGAACCCAGTTTGGGGTAAAAATCAGGATTTTGGGGAAAATGAACCCATTTTTGTAGGGAAAAAGACGATTTTGGGGAAAATGAACCCAGTTTTGGGGGAAAAAAAACCGATTTGAGGGAAAATGAACCCAGTTTGGGATGAAAACCCCGAGTTTAGGGGAAATGAACCCTGTTTCGTGGGAAAAACCCTGTTTTGAGGAAATGAACCGACTTTGGAGGGAAAAAAACCCGCGATTTTTGGCAAATGAACCCCGTTTTTAGGGAAAAAAAATGATTTCGGGGAAAATGAACCCAGTTTGGGGGGAAAATCCCGGTTTTGGGCAAAATGAACGCAGTCTGGGAGGAAAAAAAACGATTTGGGGAAAATGAACCCAGTTTGGAGGGAAAATCCTGACTTTAAAGGAAATGAAACCAATTTGGGGCGAAAAATGTGATTTGACGGGAAATGATCTCAGTTTTGGGGAAAACCCCTAATTTAGAGGAAAATAAACCCAGTTTACGTAGGAAAAACCCGGTTTTGGCCAAAATGAATCCAGTTTGGGGGAAAAAACCCTATTTGAGGGAAAATGAACCCAGTTTGGGATGAAAACCCCGATTTTAGGGGAAATGAACCCAGTTTTGGGGAAAAACCCGATTTTAGGGGAAATGAACACAGTTTGGGGGGAAAAATCCGATTTTGCGGAAAATGACCCCCAGTTTAGTGACAAAAAAAACGATTTTGGGCAAAATCAACCCATTCTGGGGGTAAAAAAAGATTTTGGGGAAATGAACCCAGTTTGGGGGGAAAAGTCCGGATTATGGGGAAAATGAACCCAGTTTTTAGGGAAAAACCCGGTTTTGGTTTAAATGAAGCCTGTTTGGGGGAAAACCCTAGTTTTGCAGAAAATGAACCCAGTTTTGGGGGAAAAATCCTGTTTTGGGGAGATGAACCCTGTTTGGTGGGAAAAAAAAACGATTTTGGACAAAATGAACCCAGTTTTTGGGGAAAAAACCCGATTTTGGGCAAATGAATCCAGTTTAAGGTAAAAATCGGGATTTTGGGGAAAATGAACTCAGTTTGGGGGAAAACCCCAAATTTAGAGGGGAATAACCCCAGTTTTCGTGGGAAAAACCCTATTTGAGGAAAAAAGAACCCAGTTTGGGGGTAAAAACCTGATTTGAGGGAAAATGACCACAGTTTGGGGGTGGGGAACCCAGTTTGGGGAAAATGAACCCCAGTTTGGGGGAAAAACCCAATTTTAGGGGAAATGAACACAGTTTGGGGGGAAAAACCCGATTTGGGGGATAATGAACCCAGTTTGGGGTAAAAATTGGGATTTTGAGGAAAATGAACGCAGTTTTGGAGGGGAAAACATGATTTTGGGGAAAATGAACCCAGTTTTGGGGAAAAACCCGATTTGAGGGAAAATGAACCCAGTTTGGGATGAAACCCCCGAGTTTAGGGGAAATTAACCCTGTTTCGTGGGAAAAACCCTGTTTTGAGGAAATGAACCGACTTTGGAGGGAAAAAAACCCGCGATTTTGGGCAAAATGAACCCAGTTTTTAGGGAAAAAAATGATTTTGGGGAAAATGAACCAGTTTGGGGGGAAAATCCTGGTTTTGGGCAAAATGAACGCAGTCTGGGAGGAAAAAAAAACGATTTGGGGAAAATGAACCCAGTTTGGAGGGAAAATCCTGACTTTAAAGGAAATGAAACCAATTTGGGGCGAAAAATGTGATTTGACGGGAAATGATCTCAGTTTTGGGGAAAACCCCTAATTTAGAGGAAAATAAACCCAGTTTACGTAGGAAAAACCCGATTTGAGGGAAAATGAACCCAGTTTGGGGGAAAAGTCGGGATTTTGGGCAAAATGAACCCAGTTTGGGAGGAAAAAAAGCGACTTGGGGAAAATGAACCCAGTTTGGGGGAAAAACCCGGTTTTGGCCAAAATGAATCCAGTTTGGGGGAAAAAAACCCTATTTGAGGGAAAATGAACCCAGTTTGGGATGAAAACCCCGATTTTAGGGGAAATGAACCCAGTTTTGGGGAAAAACCCGATTTTAGGGGAAATGAACACAGTTTGGGGGGAAAAATCCGATTTTGAGGAAAATGAACCCAGTTTAGTGACAAAAAAAACCGATTTTGGGCAAAATCAACCCATTCTGGGGGTAAAAAAAGATTTTGGGGAAATGAACCCAGTTTGGTGGGAAAAGTCCGGATTATGGGGAAAATGAACCCAGTTTTTGAGGAAAAACCCGGTTTTGGTTAAAATGAAGCCTGTTTGGGGGAAAACCCTAGTTTTGCAGAAAATGAACCCAGTTTGGGGGGAAAAATCCTGTTTTGGGGAGATGAACCCTGTTTGGTGGGAAAAAAACCGATTTTGGACAAAATGAACCCAGTTTTTGGGGAAAAAAAAACGATTTGGGGCAAATGAATCCAGTTTGGGGTAAAAATCGGGATTTTGGGGAAAATGAACTCAGTTTAGGGGCAAAACCCCAAATTTAGAGGGGAATAACCCCAGTTTTCGTGGGGAAAAACCCTATTTGAGGAAAAAAGAACCCAGTTTGGGGGTAAAAACCTGATTTGAGGGAAAATGACCACAGTTTGGGGGGGGGAAACCCAGTTTTGGAGAAAATGAACCCCAGTTGGGGGAAAAACCCAATTTTAGGGGAAATGAACACAGTTTGTGGGGAAAAACTCGATTTGGGGGATAATGAACCCAGTTTGGGGTAAAAATCAGGATTTTGAGGAAAATGAACGCAGTTTTGGAGGGGAAAATATGATTTTGGGGAAAATGAACCCAGTTTTGGGGGAAAAAAACCCTATTTGAGGGAAAATGAACCCAGTTTGGGATGAAAACCCCGAGTTTAGGGGAAATGAACCCTGTTTCGTGGGAAAAACCCTGTTTTGAGGAAATGAACCGACTTTGGAGGGAAAAAAAAACGCGATTTTGGGCAAAATGAACCAGTTTTTAGGGAAAAGAAATGATTTTGGGGAAAATGAACCCAGTTTGGGGGGAAAATCCCGGTTTGGGCAAAATGAACGCAGTCTGGGAGGAAAAAAAAACGATTTGGGGAAAATGAACCCAGTTTGGAGGGAAAATCCTGACTTTAAAGGAAATGAAACCAATTTGGGGCGAAAAATGTGATTTGACGGGAAATGATCTCAGTTTTGGGGAAAACCCCTAATTTAGAGGAAAATAAACCCAGTTTACGTAGGAAAAACCCGGTTTTGGCCAAAATGAATCCAGTTTGGGGGAAAAAACCCTATTTGAGGGAAAATGAACCCAGTTTGGGATGAAAACCCCGATTTTAGGGGAAATGAACCCAGTTTTGGGGAAAACCCGATTTTAGGGGAAATGAACACAGTTTGGGGGGAAAAATCCGATTTTGAGGAAAATGAACCCAGTTTAGTGACAAAAAAAAACCGATTTTGGGCTAAATGAACCCATTCTGGGAGTTGG